>VZQC01007506.1:205631-259223 GCA_009823505.1 Rhizomys pruinosus
TAAAAAAAAAAAAAAAAGTCCATCAGAAGGCTGTGAGATAACTTCACCAGTGAAGCACCTGCCACACAAACATGAGAATCCAAATTCAATCCTCAAAACCCACATGAAAAAACTAGACATGGTAGTTTGCACTTATAGTCCATGCTGGGGAGACAAAGGCAAATGATTCCCTGGGGATCACTAGCTGGCCAGCCTAGCCAACTTGGGGAGTTCCAGGCCAGTAAGAGACCCTATCTCGACAAAGCAAAGGTGGATGATACCTTAGCAACAACGCACAATGTTGTTCTCTGACCTGCACATGCACATGTGCACCCGCACACACATACACACGTGCACTTACACAGGTATTTGCACTCGCGCACATCCCCCAGCCACACACACACACATATACACATTCATAGACAAAGGAAATAATCAGTTAGGCTCTCTGGAGCCATATGCTTTACCCTCGGCCAGGACTGTGCAGTCCCTGATAAGTGTTCCTCTGGCCACCAAGTCTCCATGGCAAGGTCATGGCTTCCAGGTTTTAAGTAGGGCTGGGGGAGCTGAGGTGATGTCTGGTTGGTGAGACTCTTACCAGCAGGCCCTGTGAGTGTCTCCCCTTTGCATCTCCCCCTTTGCATCTCCCCTGTGTGGACCTGAGAGACCAAATCCTCTAACCCAGAGCTCCTTCATCGTCAACTCACAACCTCTGTTCATCCAACAGAGTTGTATGACACTGTAAGTGTACAGGCATATAAAATAGGTATGCAAATTAAACATTCACTGATGGTGACTCCTAAATAAATTTATTTTAAAACAATCCTTGGGTATACATATAACCTTACCATTTGCTGAAGATGAAAGCAAATTTAAATACTGATGAGATCAATGTGTCTGTTATCTTTGTGTGTGTGTGTGTGTGTGTGTGCATGTGTTTGTTAACTTTTATGTAAGGAATTAAACTGTCCAAACATCTGAATACTGCCGACATAGAGCATTTCCATCATATTTTTAGATTGATCGATATTTTTACTCTATAATCATTAATGCTGACAACACAGATTCAGATAAATATATGGTAATAAATAGTAGAATTACATTATTTGATCCCATTATTTGATCCATTCCATGAATTGCCAGAACCCTAGCCTTGTAACACAATATAACCTGAAGACATATTAATGTGATGCTTACAGGGTGAGGAAAGGTGGTGGGAAAATATTAACAAATCTGCTTTTCATTGTTTGTATAAAGGCAGAAAGTTTCACATGTACACTCAAAACACTACAATTCATGATGTGAATCAGGCACTGTCCACTGATGTTAAGGGGTGTGACAGCATGTACAATACAAAATGCTGGTGGTTGTATGCTTCAGAGCCAAAGCTGCACCAAAGTCTCTAGTTGCAACATAAGCAAGTTGTTGTGGTGGTTTGAATGAGACTATCCCCATAGGCTTCAAGTATTCAGACATTTTGTCCCCAGTCGGTGGCACTGTTTTGGGAAGTCATAGAAGGTGTGGCTGTGCTGGAGGAAGTGTGTCACTGGGAGCGGGCTTAGAGAGTTCAACAAGCCTTGCAGGCTCCAGTTTCTCTCTCTTTCTTGATATCCTGTGCTCATCGGAGGATGTCAACCTTGGCTTTCTGCTCCAGCCCCAGCCACCATGCCTCCCCCCCACAATGGACTCTTAATTCCCTGGAACCATTGATTGTAAGCTCAAATAAACTCCCTTTTATAAGTTCCCTTTGTCATGGTAGTTTTATCACAGCAACAGGAAAATTGACATACACAAGTGCTGCCAGAAACTCCTTAGATTCATTCCACACCTGCTTTTGAATAAATTTTTGGTTATTGTATGTCAGAAATATTTTGCCATTGCCAAATTTTTCATGACCACCGCATTCAGTTAAGCAAAGTATATTTGGGGTCAGAAATCAGTTTAGAAGCTATGTTCTAAACTGTGACACTTACTGTCTTTGGAACTGAGACATACACTATTGTTGCTGTTTGTCTGTTGCTTGTTTGTTTGTTTTAGGTCAGAATATGTCTATGGAGCCTAGGATGTGCTGAAGGTCATGATTCTCCTGCCTTAGCCTCCCAAGTTCAGGGATCACAGGAATGATGGTTCCCAGACACATGCTCTTGCTTTGAAATTTTGTAACTGTTAGTCCCCTGCAACTCCCTTTGATCAAAAGTTGTAAGAATGGGCTTGGAGTTACAAACCAAAATCCTAGCACCTTGTCCACTTTACAAAAGCAAGAATTCATTTTTTTCTTTTTATATGTGTGTGTGTAAGTCTGTGTGATGTACATATGTATATGCATGTTAGCATGTATATGGGCACACAACAGGTAGTATCCACACATGTGCATGTATAAGCTTGAGGCTGATGTCAGGAACCATCATCAATCAGTCTTCCACTTTATTCCTCAAGGTAATGTCTCTAAATCATCCCATGGGATGGATTCACCATAGAAACTATTCAGAGACCAAATGTGGTTGAGGTAGAGTTGAAGAAACCTGACAGAAGGTATCCTGAGCCTGGAGTCAAAGCCAGAAGACTAGATTTGGGAGGTCCAGGGATCAGATGTGAGGAAGTTAGATGTGGTCTGTGGGAAGTTAGAAGGTCATCGCAAATGCTGAGAGGACATGTCCTGCAGCTGGACCAACCGTACGTAGCATGCTAATAGTGCTTCTGTACCAGGGGAAGCCTTCCTAATGGACAGCAGACCTTCTGGCCATGCCACACCCTCCTTCATACACTTCTCACATTTCTGAAGGTGTTCACCTTGGGAACCTGAAACACAAGGCAGGACTCAGGGGTGTTACTTCTCTTCCTGCTCACTATAGAAGAATGATTACTTCATACTTTGAAGCCAGAAGAAAAACTAAAGTGAAAATACAGTATTTCTTTTAAAAGTCAGTTTGAGCCGGGCGTGGTGGCACACGCCTTTAATCCTAGCACTCAGGAGGCAGAGGCAGGCGAATCTTTGTGAGTTCAAGGCCAGCCTGGTCTACAGAGTGAGTTCCAGGACATCTGGGGCTACAGGGAGACCCTGTCTCAAAAAGACCAAAAATAAATAAATAAATAAATAAATAGTCAGTTTGAGACACTGTTTCTATGGATGCAATGAGAGATTAACATCCTGTCAGTAAAGGAGTGTTTACTGAGTGAATTCCTTAAGATGCACAGTCCCACCTTCTAGATACATACACAAGCACACATGCATGTATACACACCACACACACACACACACACACACACACACACACACACACACATACACGAACCTTCAAGCTTCTCATCTCCCATTTCCTATGGGGATTATCTTTATTGATAAGGTTTTATTTTGTTCTTTTTTTTCCCTTCAGGTATCAATGAAGATCCACTTTATTATAGGCAGTACATCCTTTATATAGCCAAGATGATGTCACTCCTTACAGCCAATCCCAGATCTCTGTATCATGCTCCCTGTATACATCACTCGCTATGGTTCTGTCCTCTATCATGTGCTTCAGTCACAAGTCAGGTCACAGTTGTGTCATGAGTTGTTGTTTTCCTCTCTGTATCACGTGCTGTTCTCACCTGTGGGACAGGGTCTTATTTTGTTCTTTAAAAAACAAGATATTGGGGCTGGAGAGATGGCCTAGCGGTTAAGAGCGCCAACTGCTCTTAAAGAGGACCCGGGTTCGATCCCCAGCACCCACATGATGGCTAAGAACCGTCCGAAACTCCAATTCCAGGAGAACTCCAGTTCCAGGGGAATCCGACACCCTCTTCTGACCTCCGCAGCATTGCACGACACGGGTGCACAAACTTGCATGCAGACAGTACATTCATACACATACAGAAATAAATAAAAATTAATAAAAAAAAAAACAACAACAAGATATTAGGGGCTGGAGAGATAGCCTAGCGGATAAGAGCACCTACTGCTCTTGCAGAGGACCTGGGTTCGATCCCCAGCACCCACATGGCGGCCGAGAACCGTCTGAAACTCCAATTCCAGGAGAACTCCAGTTCCAGGGGAATCCGACACCCTCTTCTGACCTCCACAGCATTGCACAACACAGGTGCGCAGACCTACATGCAGACAGTACATTCATACACATACAAAAATAAATAAAATTAAAAAAAAAACAAGATATTATGCTGTAGCCCAAGCTAGTCTGGAACTTACTCTGTAGCCAAGGCTGGCTTCAAACTCACAGTAATCCTCCTGCCTCTGCTTCTCAAGTGCTGAGATTAGCAGCAGGAGACAGCATACCTTTCCATTCCCCTTCCCTTCTAGACTGAATCTCACTGTGTAGCCTAGGCTAGCCCTAAATGTATAATGTTCCTGCATCACTCTTCCAAGTATTAGAATGACAGGTGTGTACCATTGAGGTTACTTCTTTACTGCATGACTTCAGTGTTTCATGCCTAACCTTGTATGTTAATCTCAATCAGAACTTTAAACAACAAAATGTTTCCTAAAGGTCCTCAGCAAAAAAAAAAAAAAAAGAAAAAGAAAGAAAAAAAGAAAGGAAATTCTTGAATATTGAACATTTACCTCCTCAATTAATAGGCTGGGTCAGGAGTACTATCTATGTGTGGGCAGAAGGTTCACAATTCTCATCAACCTACTTAAACTTCCAGTCCCACTTGGCCCCATTATCAACATTTAGAATTACTGTGGTACAACTGGTTACAGTCACTAAGCCACTGATACATTATTACTAACTGTAATTCCATAGTTTGTATCAGTGTAGACTCTGGGTTTTATCTGCAACTCAACAAATACATCATGACAGGTGTCCATTGCAGTGTCATATAACACAGCCTCCCTAAACTCAACTGCACTATTCCCATTCATCTCTCCCTTTTATCTCTTAGAAATCTTCCCAAATCCATCATCTCCCCTCTCCAGGCTGGAATCATTCAGCATGTATCCTTGTCGGACTGGCCTCTCCTGCTTAGCAATCTGCATTTCAGTTTCAGTCATGTCTTCAGTGGCTTCATAATTCACTTCTTTTCAACCCTGGACGTCATTCCATGTACGAATACTCTGCAATGCATACACTCTGTTATCAAAGACTGTCTTAAATGGTTGCAACTTTTATTATAATCAAGGCTTCAACAAATATTTTGTGCAGTTTCATGTTAATAAAAAATTCAATTCATTTGGCTAAATACCTGAAACAGTAAATGTTGGATCATATACAATAATGTTTTGTTTTTATTTTTTATTTTTTTATTTATTTATTTTTTATTTATTTTTGTATGTGTATGAATGTACTGTCTGCATGTAGGTTTGTGCACCCGTGTCATGCAATGCCGCAGAGGTCAGAAGACGGTCTCGGATTCCCCTGGAACTGGAGTTCTCCCAGAATTGGAGTTACAGATGGTTCTTAGCCACCACGTGGGTGCTGGGGATCGAACCCGGGTCCTCTGCAAGAGCTGTCAGTGCTCTTAACCGCTAGGCTAATAATGTTTTGTTTTTAAAGACATTCCTGGGTGTCTGGTCAAGTGGCTGTCCCATTTTGCAGTGAGTTTTTGTTGCCGTGTTTCATCACCAGCACTTAGTGTTTTCCCAGGCTGGCCTTGAACTCCTGATCCTTCTGTGTCAGCCTCCCAAGAGTGTGCTACTGTGCTTAACTGTTTTGTTTTGTTTTGTTTCAGCTTTATAAATATCACATGGTTCGTGTGTAGTGCCATCTCATTATTGATTACATTTGCAATTTCATAATAAAATAAGATATTTTTAAAAGCTTATTTGCTTTTTATCTTAGTGAGGTTTCTGTTCTGATCTTTGCTCTATTTTCAAGTTGGTTTGTTTATTTCCTGGGTGTTGTGTTTGAGAGTTATTTCTATATTTCAGAAACAGTCCTTTATCAATTATGACTTTAGTAACTATTTCCTCCTAGTTATTTGTTTAAATTTTTGAGCAGTCTCCTATAGGGCAGGAGTTTTTAACTTTATTGACTTCCAAGTCTCATTTTTAATTGAAGGATCATGCTTTTAGTATTTTATTTAAAATAGCATTGCATGGGGCTGAAGAGATGGCCTAGCAGTTAAGAGTGCCGACCGCTCTTACAGAGGACCTGGGTTTGATCCCCAGCACCCACATGGCGGCCGAGAACCATCTGAAACTCCAATTCCAGGAGAACTCCAGTTCCAGGGGAATCCGACACCCTCTTCTGACCTCCGTGGCATTGCACGGCACGGGTGCACAAACTTGCATGCAGACAGTACATTCATACACATACAGAAATAAATAAAAATTAATAAAAAATAAATAAATAAATAAAATAAAATAGCATTGCCAAACCCCAGGTAACCTAGATTTACTTTTATGTAATTTTCCATGACTTTTACTATTTCATGTTTCACATTTAGGACTATAATCTCTTTACTTAATTTTTGTGAAAAGTATAAGGAATGTGTGTCTAGATTAATTTTCTATTTCATGCTCATGTGTCCAGTGGGCTCTTTGCTGAGAGTCTCACTCAAAGCAGACAGTTGGAGACATGCGAATTTCATGTTGTAGTTGTCCAAGTGATTTTTATTTTCTTCATGGAGAAGGAATTGATTTTCTCAAGGTCAACCAGTTAACACTAGCTAAATTGAGACTTTCATCTACAAAAGAGAATTTCAATCTTGATTTACAACAAACATCACTTTTCCAGTGACCAAGTATTTATAACTGTCCGATTATTTATATTATTTATATTATATTATTATTTATAACTGTCAGATTATTTATAATCTGTTCCACACAGATTAAATTGTCAGATGGTTATGAAACAACCAAGAATTGAAATTAGTCTTGTAAGCCATTCCATCTAGACCACAGGGTAACCTGGATGCTTCTCCACCCTATTCCAAGGTCTTCATCTCTATGTCTTTTTTCTTAGTCACCACACACACACACACACACACACACACACACACCTTCATTTTCTTGGTCCTTCATACATACTACAATACTTACCTGTTGTCAGTACCCAAGACAATAGGGGCACATTGTCTTGCATTAGTCAGTGCTGCTGCTGAGGAACCCAGCAAATGTTCAGATGCATCTTCTTTAACCTTCAGCCCTTTTACAGACTCTCTGAGAGGGCAGAGATATCAGAGCCACCTGAGTTTGTTGGAGAAACATTACATAAATTTTCTCTTGGTTTTGGTAAAATTTTGAAAGCTTTCATAATCTTATTTTACATGTTTGATTGCAGAGAGTTAATATGCTTTCTTCATTTTCTACCACAATTCTAGGAGTTAGTACTATTTGTGACTTGAAGGCTCCTAGGCTCTGCTTAAGAGGCAGAAGGTAGCCTTCCATTGTCTCTAACTCCACATAAATCTCCCAAGGAGCTGAGCGTGTCTTATGACAGGTGATCACAGGTGTGACCATTCCCATTTGAATCAGTATAACCAAAGCATTCTAAAACAGCTCCTCACTGGGTGTGGTGGCACACGCCTTTAATACCAGCACTTGGGAGGCAGAGGCAGGCGGATCTTTGTGAGTTCAAGGCCAGCCTGGTCTACAGAGTGAGTTCCAAGACAGCTGAAGCTACAGAGAGACTCTGTCTCTAAAAGACCAAAAAACAAACAAAAAAAGCTCTTCATTCTCTCTCTTCCCTTTCAGATTCTCAAGAGAACCTGGAATGATGATTCTCTTCTGGGGTGAAAACACTGCTGCTGAGGAGTGGAATGAGTGAGGTCATCTCCATACTGCATCACCTTCATGAAATGAGACCCTGTTGCCAGTCAGAGCATAGCACTAAATTACTGCCTCTGCTGGGCATCACTGGAGGGGGCTAATTACTTTCTAAAAGTCAATTATGTTAGTACATTATGAAGTATTTTGCTTTAGCAATTACATGTTTTGGATTGTGGAAGTAAAAATTCTATTATTCATAAAGAGAATTTTATTATTTATAGATAGTCTACCGAATGGTACAGTCTGGAGTTTATTGTAGGACAGAATGCTTCAACGTTTTTACTATTGGCATTAATAAAAATTCAAGAACAGAAACATGACTATATGCTTCAAAGAATTAGGAACTGGTGAAAATATGTAAAGCATTAAACAAAACTCTGTATGTAGTTTATTGTCAGTAAAAATTGATTTGGTATTGAATTTGGCTAATCCAGGATTACCTCATTTAATGAGATGGTGATCAGTATTGTATCTCTCTGAGGAAGAGTTAAATTTTATTATTTTTATTTTTTTCTGGTGTTTTTGAGACAGGGTCTCCCTGTAGCCCCAGATGTCCTGGAACTCACTCTGCAGACCAGGCTGGCCTCGAACTCATAAAGATCCGCCTGCCTCTACCTCCCAAGTGCTAGGATTAAAGGTGTGTGCCACCACGCCTGGCTAGGAAGAGTTATATTTTAGACATTAAAAGTCTGTAAAGTCAAGCTTACGGCTTATTAATTTTTGTAGACACTGATTTCTGAAGGTCTTTTAATATGAAAATACTTAAATAACTATATGAAAGCAGGAGAGGGCTGGAGAGATGGCCTAGCAGTTAAGAGCACCGACTGCTCTTGCAGAGGACCTGGGTTCGATCCCCAGCAACCACAGGGCGGCTGAGAACCATCTGAAACTCCAACTCCAGGAGAACTCCAGTTCCAGGGGAATCCGACACCCTCTTCTGACCTCTGCGGCATTGCACGACACGGGTGCACAAACCTACATCCAGATGCAAACAGTACAGTCATATAAATAANTTTTTGAGACAGGATCTCCCTGTAGCCCCAGCTGGCCTGGAACTCACAATGTAAACCAGGCTGGCCTCAATCTCACAGTTTGAGGTCTCTGCTGCCTAGTGCTAGGAGTAAAGGCATGCAACACCATTCCCCGGTGGGCACAATATCATGGAGCTGGAAGGACCTTTAGCAGCAGTCTGTAGTCCATCTTCTTCTTAGTTGAAAAAACAGTTGAAGATAGGCATAACTAGGTAATGACTTCAAAATCTATGGTTAGGGCTGGAGAGATAGCCTAGCGGTTAAGAGCACCGACTGCTCTTGCAGAGGACCGGGGTTCGATCCCCAGCACCCACATGGCGGCTAAGAACCGTCTGTAACTCCAATTCCAGGAGAACTCCAGTTCCAGGGGAATCCGACACCCTCTTCTGACCTCCGTGGCATTGCACGACACGGGTGCACAAACCTACATGCAGACAGTACATTCATACACACTCAAAAATAAATAAAATTAAAAAAAATTTTTTTAATTGATGTATGTGTGTCTATTTCCCTGATTGTTTGGAAGTGGAAGATATTAAGTGAAAAAAATCAGGAGCTAAAAGACAGTGGATGATTTTTTGCATCTGTTGATTCTACTTCTTTTTAAAACTAGAGAGTTTAATCAAGCTTGCCTACAAAGCGATGGAGGGAGCTGTCCACTCACTAGCCAAGCAGCGATTCTCCTTTCCCCGGCATGGCCAGCTGGAGTCCTGGCATGAATCCTGCTTGCTCTGTTCCGGATTGCAAAATGCAGAGAGAGCCTCTGCCTCACATGGTTGGCCTGTATACGTCCCTAGCTCCTCCCACAGCATGGTGCCAGCAGCGTTGCTCGTCTGAGCATTGCAGGAATCTCACTGCGTTTGCCCTTAGCTCCTCCTTCAACATGTTCAACATGGTGCTGGAGGAGTTGCTGGATCTCTAACTCCTCCCTTAGAGAGGCAGGAGCTTGGGGGCATGAAAAAAACCTTCGACACCAAAAGTCCAACCATTTGGAGGACCGCTCACCTTACACACCCCCTCCTTTCTGCCTTTTTTTCTCTCCAACGAGTTTCACATCTGTAAAACACAAGTCATTAACATTAGGTATTATATCAGACATAAACCAGGTCTCACATAGCATGGGAAGATTTACTTGATATCTCTCCAACCAGTTGTGTATCTGTGAAACGCTCAGACATTACCATTAGATAATAGATTGAACATAAACCAGTTCTAACATAGCAATGGAAGATTTTATCTGTGTGTGACAATTGCTGTCTCAAAAGATCCAGGTTGGGCCCAATAGCACAAATAAGAGGCATTAATTCAGTTAGCTCTTTAGTGTCTGTCGTCATTTTCTCAAACCCATTTGGTATCCTGGGTTTTTGACATGCAGCCTCCCTGTGCCTCTTTAGCTTTGATGGACTTATTGGGCCTGGCTCAAGCTGCTTAGCTCTGCATGGGGCCAAAGAGGAATAGGTTTCCCTTTGCCTCTGCTGTGTTTGCTCATTTGCTGGATCAGGCAGGCCCTGGGCCTGACTCCAGGCTGTAGTCACAGCACCTGCTATCTTTGTATTGATACCATCTGGCTTCTGGGGGAGGCCCAAGCTGGGAAAACTGCTCCAACCCCCCAGAAAGACTTTTCTCAACAGAGAAAGGTACTCTGTTTAACCTGGGTGGAGGTCATTATCACCCCTGAACAGTTTTTATACTTCATATGCCTTTTATGAACTGTTCCTCGGTCTTTAAAGTCTCCCAGAGGCTTTTTAGCATGGAATTTGGTTTCTTTCCAATTTTTTTTCTTTAGGAACTTGAGCTCGACATAGATTCTGTCACATTTGCCTCCTAGTAACCCAAGCAGACTTCTTTTTCTGTTTTATCCTTTTTATATCTATTTCCCATCCACTTCCATGTTCCACAACCTCACAAGCCAGGTTGTGAGGGGCTCCTTCACTGCCTGCTTGAAAGTCTTTCCTAAATCCAACAACTCTAGTGCTGAGTATTCTTTGACTATCTTAATTTCCCACCCTGGGCCATTGCTAAATGCCATCATTAGCATGTTGAGACATGGATTTTTCCTTTCTTTGCATTAAAGGTCAAACCCAAAGGGCATCTGGAGCTTTTCCTATGTCACTCTCCCCTTTATTATTATCTGCCTTTTCTCCTGGGTCTCCTAGCTGTAAACAGCAGCAGCTGACACTTCTACCTCCTTTTCTCCTTTACTCAAGTTACTGGCAAGGTCAGAGGCCAATAATACTGAGGAGGCCAGCCTCTTATTTTTTCTTGCTCTGATTTTTCTCTTAAATCTTTATTCTCTCTTTGGGCCATCTCTCCTACTTGGGACATATCCTTAAGAGCATGGAGTACTATCCAGGTCACCTCAGCTACAGCTTCCTGTACAGCCCGCCCTTCATCCTCTATTTCCAGGGCTCATAAAGCCTGCCCTAGGCCCTCTGTGGTTTTCAAAATATTTCCATATTCATGCAGTAGCCCCACTGGTAAAGTAAGCATGCTACTCCAAACCACTGAGAAGCAGATGGGGATTTTTTGAACTGACTCTCTCTGCCTATTCTGCTTCACTCTAGTTCCACACCTTAAGGTTCATTGCACAGTCTGTACCACCACTGCCACACCCCCAAACACTGTGCAAACAATCCAAATCCGACATACCAGGATTCCCTCTGCTTCTTCCTCTATCACTTTTCCTGAGTCCTTCCTTTTGCCTAATCCTACCTAGACTACGCCAATTATTGCAGAGACTTCCTCGGGGGGGGGGGGGTTTAACCATGCATGTAGTGTCCCACCCCACCTCTGCCACTGGTTCCCCAGTTACCGGGTGAAACAAGCAGACTCTCCAATCTTAGTTTAAAACTATAGAGTACCATCAGGCTTGCCTACAAAGTAATGGAGGGAAGCATACACTCAGTAGCCAAACAGTGATTCTCCTTTCCCAAAATGGTTGCCTGGAGTCCTGGCCTGAATTCTATGTCCTCTGCTCATGATGACAAAATGGTGATAGCTTGATCCTATTGTTTAATAGGGTCTATTTTTTAACATTTTTATTGAAGTTCCTCAGTCCAATCTAGACTCATCATGTCTTCCATGCCCCCCACCCCACCCAAGTTCGTGCACCCTGCTATCCCTGCCCTATATCTTTTTGATTCTTTTCAGTTTTTTCAAAGCAGAGGATTATTTTCCTTGGGGGAACTTTGCTGTTTCAGTTGGTTCCCTGTCCCTGTTCCTCTCTGCTGTTATCCCCTCCAATCTGTACCACTTCAACCAAGATAGGCATATATATATATATATATTATATATATATATATAATATATATATATGTCACACCTATACTAAAATTGTATCATCTGTACACAAACTGTAATTTCCATATCATATTTCAGGATTCACATTTTTCCTTTTTAAATGTATATTACTCTAAAATAGGCCTACATATTCTCCACCCATATATCAAGACTCCAAAGTCAAAAAACAGTGGTGGGTTAATTCTAGAGCCTGTTAAGGGATTTACATTATCATAGCACGGTTGCTTTCAGGGAAAGGGGTGTATAACATTGATGTTGCTCAGTTTGCCTTACAACAACACAAATGAGGGATACCATTCATGTTGTTCGTTTCTTGGACTGATGTTACTTTCACTTAGCATAATATCCTCTAGTTCCATCCATTTACCTGCAAAGTTCATGATGCCATCTTTCTTTACCACTGCATAGAATTCCATTGTGTAGATATACCATATTTTCTCTATCCAGTCATTAGTTGA
This sequence comes from Rhizomys pruinosus, assembly GCA_009823505.1. NCBI lineage: Eukaryota > Metazoa > Chordata > Mammalia > Rodentia > Spalacidae > Rhizomys > Rhizomys pruinosus. The sequence continues at coordinate 218,105 of VZQC01007506.1, forward strand.
GGGGAATTGGGGTTGGTTCCAGCTCTTTGCTATTGTGAAGAGAGCTGCAATGAACATGGCTGTGCATATATCTAGGCAATGATGAGTCTTGTGGGTATATACCAAGAGTGTTATTGGTGGGTCAGGTGGTAGGCTCATCTTGAGTCTCTTCAGAGTTCTCCACACTGCTTTCCACAGGGTTGTACGAGTTTACATTCCCACCACAGTGGATGAGTGTTACCCTTTCCCCACAACCTCTCCACATCTGGTGTCTTTTTGTTTTCTTGATCCTATCCAGTCTTATCAGAGTGAGATGATATCTTAAAATGTTTAATTTGCATTTCCTTAATTATTAACAATGTTGAACATTTTAATGTTTCTTTTTTTTTTCTTCTCATTTGTGAAGTGTTCTGTTCAGCTCTTTTATTCCATCTTTTGAGTGAGTCATTTGTTTTTTTTCTTTGCTTTTTGAGTCGTTTATATATTGGAAGTCAATGTTCTGTCAGATGTATCAATGTGAAGGTTTTTCTCCCAGTCTGTGGGTTTTTCACTGATTGTTTCTTTCACTGTACAGAAGCTTAAGTTATTTAATGAGTTCCCACTTGTCAATTGTCAACCTCACTTTTCTGTGGCAGCTATGCCTGATTTAGGAAGTCTTATCTATGCCTATTTTGTGGTTGCTGCCAACCTTTTTCTTCTATCATCATCAGAGTTTTGGGTTTCCATTGGGGTCTTTGATCCATTTGGAGTAGATTTTTGTCAGGCCAAGAGGTAAGGGTTTAGTTTTATTCTTCTACAAGTGTTAATCCAGTTTTGCCAATATCATTTGCTGAAGATGCTGTTCTTTCCTTTATATTGTCTCTTGGCCCCTTGTCAAATATGAGGTGGATTAAATTGTGTGTGCTCAAGTTTGGATCTTCAGTTTTGTTCCATTGGTCTACAGGTCTGTTTTCATGACTATAGCACTGTAATATAATTTGAAGTATGGTATAGTGATCCCCCCTGTATTGTTCTTTTCACTCAGGGTTGCTTTAGCTATTCAGGGTCTTTTGTTTTTCCATATGAATTTAAAGATTTCCAAGCCTGTGAAGAAACTCATGGGGATTTTAATTGGGATTGCATTAAATCTGTATATTAATTTGGGTAGAATGGACATTTTTACTATAATAATTTTTCTAATCCATGAGCATGGGAGGTCTTTCCATCTTCTTTCTGATGCTTCTTCAATCTCCTTCTTCAGGGGTTTAAAATTTTTGTTGTAGAATCTTTGGTGTTTTTGTTAGGTTTGTTCCCAGGTTATTTTTTTTTTTTTGATGCTACTGTTGATGGGAAGGTCTCCTTGTATTCCTTCTTCAGTTTCCTTGTTGGTGTGTAGAAAGCTTACTGATTTTTGTAAGTTAATTTTGTATCCTGACACTTTACTGAAAGTCTTGATCATTTTTAGGAAGTTTTCTGGTAGAGTTTTTTAGCATCCTGAGGTAAACTATCTATCATCTGCAAAAAGGTATAGCTTGACTTCCTCTTTTTTCCTATTAGAACTCTTTCAATTCCTTTCTGGCCTTATTGCCCTAGCAAGCCATTTCAAGCACTATATTGAAGAGGGATGGTGATAGTGGGCAGCCTTGCTATCTTCCTGCCTTTAAGGGGAATGCTTCTAACTTTTTTCCATTAGGATAATGTTGGCTGTGGGTTTCATTGTATAAGGCTTTGATTGCATGAAGAATGATCCCTCCATCCAATCCTCTATNATTTCTTTGATTTGTTCTTTATATTCCTTGATTTCTTTGATTTGTTCTTTATATTCCTTGATTTCTTTGATTTGTTCTTTATATTCCTTGATTTCTTTGATTTGTTCTTTATATTCCTTGATTTCTTTGAGTATGTCTAAGATTGTTCTAATATCTGTGCCTTGGTTTGTTTCTAGGGAAATCTCATTGTGTTCCTGTGTAGCTGCTGTCTTATTTATAAAGTCTTCTCCTTTTACAGGACTGGTAGAATTTGGTGTGGATTTATTCTGTGTTTTTCCCATTTTGATTTCTTGTTGTGTTTTTGGCATGTGGGTTTATTTTACTGTTTGTATCCTGATTCGAATCTGAACTTTTCCTTCATTGCTTTGGAGGCTTGCTTTGCTTGTTTCCTTCAGGTGCTTTCTTTGCCTTCTCCTTGTTTATCGAGGGCTGACTGATCTGAGTTTCAGGTTTTCACGTTTGGTTATATATTGGAAGGTCTAGCTAACTCTTCCCTTTCTGTTCTGAAAGTTTTCCAGAGATTTGATAGGTAATAACCAGGTCGGTTCACGACTGAGCACTATGAGTACTGTTTCCCTCTGGTCAGTTCCTTTTGGTTGGTGGTGAAATCTACTGTGCTGGGACTGGAGTTGTGGAAGTTTCTTGTCTCTTATACTTCCTTGCCCCTTGGACTGACTACCTCTATTCCCCCTGGGACACTCGTACCTCAGCATAAACGAGGGTGGGGGGGTAGGCTTGCTCCTTGTCCCTTCTGCTGTGCTGGCTGGGAGATGCAGACATAGGTGGGGTGGGATTTTACCCAGGTGATTGAACCTGGGCCACTAAGGGCTGTCTTCCCAAAAAGTCCACCTGCCACAGCTCACCTCTGAGCACCGGTCTCCCCTCCTTGTCTGTTCTGTAATAGGGTCTATTTTGTCAGCCATTTTAGAAATTAGTTTTAGGCAATATACAGAGTTTCATTATGGCATTTTTCTCTTTCTATACTTACTGAATTTTTGTGCATTTCATACAATACGTCTTAATCACATTTTGACCCCTGTTGCCTATCTGCATCCTCCTCCGTCCTCCCTGCCAGATTTCATGCATTTTGTCATATATGTTAAGGCCTATCAAGTCAAGTTTGGGTCCCCAGATGTCCCTTGAAGACTTCATCCACTGGTCAACTTATGTAGCATCACTCCCCTAAAGAAGACTAATTCTCTCTCACCCAACAGTGATCAACTGCCAATAATTCCTCAGCTAAGGCTGCCATTTCTCCACTTCTATGCTGGGTTTTTGTTTGGTTTGAGTTTGCAGGAGACACCACGCTGTAAGTTCATATGAGCAAGTTTCCAACTGCCTAGAAACCCTTCCTTTGGGGTCATCTACAACCCCTGGTTCTTATAGTCTTCCCACCTCCTCTTCTGTAATGGTCCCTGAGCCCTGGGTACATTATGGCATTTTCATATATGTATGCCATTATTTACTTCTAATTTATTCTACTCCAGAAGTGTCCTTTCCTATGCCATCTGCCTCTCTGGTCATTTCCTTCTCTTCACTCATTTGCCCCACCTCTGTTTACTTATCACATATATCCTATTGCCCCATTCCTTCCATTCCCTTAAGATCTTGCCCTTGCCTCTCCTGATCACCTTTCTAGCTTGATGTTCTTCCCATATGTCATCTGTCAAATGTTAGAGCTATTACTAGTTTTGAGCACATGTGTACTGATTTCTATAAAGGCTGTAGCATTTGCACTTCCTTCAGCAGTGAATAAATGTTCTCCTTTCCCCACATCATCACTACCATTTGTTGTCATTTGTTTTGAACTCTTATGAGGCACAGTAAATCATACTACAAATTGGTGAGTGGAATTAAATGAAATTAAAAAGCTTCTGCACTGTAAAGAAAATAATCACCAGAGTGAAGAGACAGCCTGGTGGCATGGAATAAAACCTTGGTCAGCTTCAGACAAGGGGTTAACATCTAAAATATATAAAGAACTTCACAAATTAAATACCCCCAAACGTATCCAACCAATAAATGGGCTGAACTGAATAGACAATTTCCAAAAGAACAAACACAAGTGGTATTTTTAAAGTGTGCAACATTCTTTTTTTGGTCTTTTTTTTTTTTTTGACAGGGTCTCCCTGTAGCTCTGGCTGTCCTGGAACTCACTGGGTAGACCAGGCTGGCCTCAAACTCACAGAGATCCGCATGCCTCTGCCTCCCAAGTGCTAGGATTAAAGGCACGCGCCACCACACCCGGCATTTATTTATTTCTGTATGTGTATCAATGTACTGTGTGCATGCAAGTTTGTGCATCCGTGTCATGCAATGCCACGGAGGTCAGAAGAGGGTCTCAGATTCCCCTGGAACTGAAGTTCTCCTGGAATTGGAGTTTCAGACGGTTCTCAGCCACCATGTGGGTGCTGGGGATCGAACCTGAGTCCTCTGCAAGAGCAGTTGGCACTCTTAACCGCTCGGCCATCTCTCCAGCCCAAAGTGTGCAATATTCTTATACCCTAGGTGAATGCAATTTAAAAATACTTTGAGATTCCAATTCATTCTAGTCAGGTGAGAAGAACTGTTTCTTGTCTCCTACAGCTGCTAAGAATTGTGCATTCCTTGGAAGCAGCACACCAGTCCCTTCCAGAATGTTCACCTGGTCTTTTCCATGTCTCCTTTGTGTTTGTTCTTATTCTTATGAGGACAACAGTAATAGGACCACAGCCTGCTCTAATGCAAAATTATCTCATTTCAAGATCTTTACTTACTGTATCTACAAAGACAATTTCTGAGGCTGGAGAGATGGCTCAATGGTTAATGGCAATGGCAGCTCTTGCAGAAGACTCACTAGTGAATCCCAGCGCCAACATGGTGGCTAACAACTGCCCATAACTCCAGTTCCAGGGTATCAAACACCCTCTCTGTCTTCCACAGACACTGTACAACATGGGTGCACTGACATACATGCAGGTATAATACTCATACACATCAGATTAAAAACTGTTTTAAGAAATTTAAAAGACATGCTTTCCAAATAAGGTCACATTCTGAGGTTCCAAGTAGGCATGAATTTGAGGAGGACACCATTTAAGCCATTACAGATATCGTGATGGTTAGCTTTAATTGTTAACACAAACTAGAAATTGCATTGGAGAGAATCTCAATGAGTGATTGTCTACATTAGGTTGGCCTGTGGGTACATCTGTGGTGGACTGTGTTGTTACTCAGTATGAGAAGGCGCAGCCCACTGTTGGTAGTACCATCCCCTAGGCATAAGGTTCCTGAAGAGCAAAGAACTCAAGCTGAGCGCAAGCAAGCGGGCATTGTGCGTTCATTTCCCTCAGCTCCTGACTGTAAATGTGATGTGACTCACTATTTGAAGTTTCTGCCTTGACTTTGTCACAGGATGCACAATAATCTGGAATTGTAAGCTGAAATAAACCCCTTTCTCTTATAAGGTTTGTGTCGGGTTTTTTTGGTTTGTTTTCTTTTGCTTTCGTTTTTGTTTTTTGGTCAAGGTAGTTTATCACACCAACAGAAATAAAACTAGAACAGTTGCTAAGCTGACTACTGAATCTTATGCTTGTGCATGCATCCAGACAGGGCCAGCCCATTCTTTCCAGGCACATGTGTATGTTAATTAAATCTCACAAACACATAAATGCTTTGTTTGCAGTTTGTGTTCAATAAGAATTGGGAATTAATAAAAATAGCAATCTCATCCTGTTTTTGCAAGTATTAAAGATTTTCGATGTCCTAACAAGTTTTGTTGTGCTTTAATTAATAAAATGCCAAGCAAATATGTGTTTTGTGACATTATATTGTTGCTTATTGACTTAGCATAGGATTAAACCAAATGTATTCCATCAACTAGTTATCCATGTTTAGAGATTTTTTTTTCAGCTGGTATCAGCCAAGACACATCTGCTATATAGAAATGAGTCAGCTCTTAGTCAATCATCAGTTGTAACTGATGAGGCACTCAGCTCTAAAACAAGAGAAGCCATCACTGGAAATTCATCTTCACACTCTCTCCAAAGTGTAGAAATGTAGCTCAGCACATGCTCAAGTGTAAAATCCTTCCAACCACACATTTGTTTCTACAATCTCTCAACTATTACTTGCATGGCAAAGATGAGCAGGTACAGAAATGGAGATAAGTATTCATTGTTAGATAATTAACCACTCTTTCAAGAAAGCTGACTTCTCATCTGTTGACCTACTTGGCACAAGCAACAAAAGTTGCCTGTCCCTTGAATCTATGGGTTCTTTCAAATTATTTTAGTAATATTTTGTGCTTTTTATACTTGTGGCTTTTTTACCTCATTTATTCCTTGCTAAAAGATAGACTTTGGGGACTAGAGAAATGGCTCAGCTCATTATAGGCGTATGCTGCTCTTGTGGAAGCCTAGAGTTTGGTTCCCAGTAGCCATGTCATGTGGCTCACACCACCTGTTACTCCAGCTCCAGGGGATCTGTACCCTCCTCAGGCCTCTGCAGACTTTGTACTCACATATTCAAACCCAGGCTCAGACAGGCACAAATATAAACATGACTAAAATATAATCTTTTCAAAAAGATACTTTAAAGTTAGAAAGCAAGCATGATGGTACATATCTATAATCTCAGCTACTTGGAAGGCATGAAGAATGTAAATTCAAGATCTCTGAGGGCTACAGAGTTGAAGGCCAGCCTAGACAACCTAGCAATACCCTTCTCAAAATAAAAAGTAACATGGGCTGGGAATGGTAGTTTGTCTAACACACATAAGGTCCTAGAGTCAATCTCTTTATTACAAATAAAAACATAAATAAGTAAAAATAAAATCAGAACAGAAAATATTATCACTGTCAGTTAAATATCAACAACTGAATGAAAGGAGAATACTTTAATGAGATGTGAAAAGTCAGGTAGTTAACAAGTGACAGAATGAAATCCAGATTCAGATTCAACACAAAACTCTGAATGTGTTACTCTGATAGATGAGCAATTTGGTTCCTATTGGCTCCTAAAGCATAAATGTACTCTTACATCCTAATGAATGCATATCTTAGGATGATCGTGAAGGATCTTTCAAGGGCATCTCAGTAGTAGCCTGGATTTGATTAGACACTAGAAACAGAGTTAATAAAGGTTTATTTTAGAGCCACCAATTGCCATAGATTCAAGGAGCAAGGGGTTATTTATTTTTCCGTGTATGAGTGTTTTGCCTGCATATATGTAAGTATGCCATCATGTGTTTGCAGTACCCAGGGAGGCCAAAAGAAGCATCAGATCCCCTAGAACTGGAATTACAGAGAGTTATGAGCTAACATGTAGGTGCTGGGAGCCAACCTAGGTCCTCTATAAGAGCACCCAGAGCTCTTAACTGATGAGCCATCTCTCTAGCCCAGATACGATTTATTATAGAGCCACCAATTAGCACAAATTCAAGGAACAAGCAGTTCTTTTATATATTTTAGTTAGCTAGTTAGTTGTTTTTGAGATAGGGTCATGCTCTGTAGCCTTCCCTAACCTAGAACTGACTATGTAGACTAGGCAGGTCTTCCAGCCCCTATCTAAGTGCTATGATTATAGGGATGTGCAGGAATATCCAGCAATGGATAGCTCTTATGGGTTCTGCCAAATACGTCCACAGAAAAGAGACTGGCCTTCCTTTCTTTTTATTATTTTGATTTCATTATTAGTATTATCATTTCTCTCTTTCTCTCTCTCTCTCTCTCTCTCTCTCTCTCTCTCTCTCTCTCTCTCTCTCTCTGTTTGTGGGTAATGTGCATGTCCATGCCACAGAGGTCAGAGGACAACCTTCAGGAATTGATTCTCTCCTTCCACCAGGTATTCTGGAAACAAACCCCAGTGTTAGGTTTGCACAGCAGCAGCAAGCCTATTTTCTGGCTAAGCCATCTTACCAGAAAGCTTGTTAGTTGTCCTGTGTCAAAACCAGGACTATTAAGCAATAGCTTTCAGGCAATCAGTTACATTTCTTTTCACCCGGGGTAATGTTTCTCTTCCCTGAAAACTTAAAGAATATAAATTGTATTTGAATGACTTTTTGTGGTTGACACCAATAGTTTGGCTCAGTATGTTTGAAGTATGAAAAACAAGAAAATAAAGATTAAACATTGCAAGGGTAAAAAAGGATTAGAGATGATGAAGATGGGAGAGAGAACATGTCTTTGGAGATCTTCTTGTAGAATCGTGCTCGATGATACAAAGAAGCAGAACATGGTCCATGTTCCTTCTAAATTTGTTTGAAATTCTAAACAGTCAGGCATAGTGGCTCATGAGTGTCTGAGACAGTAGGATTGCTACAAGTTCTACGCCAATCTGGACTACATACTAAGCTTCAGGCCAGCCTGGACTGTACAGAGGAAGACCCTGTATCTTTTGAAAAAGAGAAGAGAAAAAAAAAAAAAAGAAGAGCCCAGTCCGTGGGATCCTGTCACCCACATTCTTCTATTTTTCTCAGACCTCCCTGGAAACACTCCAGCACTCTTGGTGGTTACACATCCAGCTGAGCTGATAATGAAATCTAATGTTGTAGTGAGCCAGCTACTAAATGTCTCACTGGGAAGCAACCTTGTTTCAGTCTGCTCTGATACACAGTCTGAGCTGTGATGGTTGCAGGATCCTCCAAACTCCACTGTACCAGGCAACAGCTATGTATGTGCATTACAGTTAATTGCTTTTTTTTTTTTTTTTTGAGACAGGGTCTCCCTATAGCCCCAGGTGGCCTGGAACTCACTCTGTAGACCAGGCTGGCCTTGAATTCACAGAGATCTGCCTGCCTCTGCCTCCTGAGTGCTTGGATTAAAGGCATGCACCATCACTCCTGGCTTAAAGATGGTTTTTAGCCACCATGTGGGTGTTAGGAATTGAACCCTGGTCCTCTGCAAGAGCAGTTGGCGCTCTAAACCGCTGAGCCATCTCTCCCACTCCTAATTTGTTTCTTCTTTTTTTTGTATTTTTGAGACAAGGTCTCCCTTTAGTCCCAGCTGGCCTGGAGCTGCTCTGTAGACCAGGCAGGCCTTGAACGCACAAAGATCTGCCTGCCTCTGCCTCCTAAGTGCTGGGATTTAAGGCATGTACCACCACGCCCGGCCCTAATTTGCTTCTTAAACGGAGAGAAAATTGACCTTTGGACATGTGAAATTCTAGTCTCTGAGGCTGACGACCAGGAAGATTCTTCATGTAAGAATCACTTCAAGGCACACAATGTGTGAGGAGGGTCTCTGAAGCATGCATAAGATCAAGATTGGGCCTTACCAATAGAAAGATTTCATTCAATTGTCTTTTCTGTCACTTTTCTCTCACTGAGATGGGGAGGTAGCAGGTACCAGGTACTCCTGCCTGGGAAAAACTGAGTCAATTGAAAGACGTTATGGAGTCAAGCCCTCTTTGGCCATTCAGATAGGGGCGAGACTGGTTCTGTCCCGTGGCTGCACTGTGCTACTTACCACAGTTTGTTTGCTTTGTCTTCTTGTCCTTGTTGATGTGGCTATGATCAGTTTGTGGAGTAAAACCTGACTCTAATAAACCACAAAACCCAGAGAACATCACTCCACTGCACGTGCTCATACCAGGAGAAGCAGTGAAGGAAGAAGGGGAAAAAGAACAGATAGGGAGGGAAGGGCCCTGTGCAGGCAGAGGCTGACAGCATTGCTACGGGTCTTCCTAATGCCCAGAAGTCAAGTGTTTCATAGAAGGTTTTGATCTGCATAGCTCTCACATTCATAACTAAGAAGTCTGTATATACTATGATCTTAGAATTTTCACCAGATTCGATACTTTAAACAGAATGGAACTATAGTTTGTTGCTCTGAGTATTTATTGAGGGGTTCCTGTTACATGCTATGCTTATAAGATAAATTCACTGAATCAAAGATAATTTCAACAAACAATTGTTGTACCCTTAGTATGTGGTATAGACCGCTCCTTCCATGAGGAACCTTAGTATGTGGTATAGACCACTCCTTCCATGAGGAGCACAGCAGCTAACAGAACAAAGTCCCAGTCCTTACGGTTGGGCCATATGGCCAATCACCATGCAGTATTCACCAACGTATTACAAGCAAATTACTCATGCACGAGAATTCCTTGGTGACTGATCTTAGTACTGCATCTCCAGCAAGTCCCTCTGCCTCTTCCTGCATTGTTCACTACTCTCTTTCATGCTTACATTTCTTTCACTAATTGGATTATTTTTTAATGAGGTGTGGGTTTTTATCTTCACTAAAATGTAAGATCCTTGAAAGAATAAGTTATATTAGGTTCTTTGCTGTCTCTCTTACACTTAGGGCAGAAGCTGACACATAGAGATACAAATAAGATATTTATTTAAAATTTAATATATGAAGCCTGACAATATAGTTTAGATTACATGTGACAAACTGTATATTTGAAAAGTTAGAGATGTATACTCAGAGTAGGCTCTGAAAGCTAGAAACTGTTGTATTGGACTGAGACATGACATAGTCATTGTTTGACTATTTTTACATGCTTGTTATATTTTATTTTATTTGCGTGTGTGTGTGTGTGTGTGTGTGTGTGTGCACTTGAGTGCCAGATGGTGCCACAGTCAATGCCAACCTCTGAGAGTCAGTCCTCTTCTCCCGCTGTGTCAGTCTTGGGGATCAGACACAGGTCATCAGGCTTGGTAGAGGAGCCTTTACCTTTTGAGCTACCTGACTGACCCCAATGAACATTTTTTTTTTTGGTCTTTTCGAGACAGGGTCTCCCTGTTGTCCCAGCTGTCCTGGAACTCACTCTGCAGACCAGGATGGCCTTGAACTCACAAAGAGCCGCCTGCCTCTGCCTCCCAAGTGCTAGGATTAAAGGCGTGCGCCACCATGCCCGGCCCAATGAACATTTTTTATGATTGTGAATTTCCCTATAAGTCTGGGAGGCTGAGACTGAAAAAGCATCACATAGAATTGACCAATTAATCTAGTTAAGAACACGCATTTTTCAACAAGAGTCAATGTATTTCCAAATAACCACTTACAGAAAATTCTTAGGCTGAGAGAAGTCCCTGATTATAGCATCTTTGAAACAAGGCAGAATCTTTAATTTCATATGCCAAACAGTTCAGATTGAGGAAGTTATACTCCCTCCTTGATTGAGCATTATTTTCTCTTCTCATAAAGGTGGATATAACTCACTAAGCACAGAATTGTCAGCATTAATGAGATGGCAGATGTGAAAGTACCTGGTACTCTGAAAGGGCTCAATGAATATAAAATTCTTTTTCTTCATTCTAACCTTCTTACCTAGAATATAAATTAGAGAAATTTGTGATGTCTAGATTTCAAAAACAATGCATTGATTTAAAAGATGCTTTTGCAATATGTGCATATTTGTGTGCTTGTTTTCTTTTTTTAATATAATGATGTTTTGTATATTTCATACATCATTTTTTCATTTCAATTTAGACATATTCCCCTTTCTCTTCGCCCCCCACCCATCCCAGTTCCTGCATTGTGCCATACATGTCCTGCATCTTTCTCTCCGTCTTTTTAAAGTTTTTCTCTGCAAAGGTTTACTGTTTGGGGAAGAATTTAACTCTATCAGTCGGTTCTTTGACCCAGTCCTTATGCTGCTGTGGTTCCCTCCCAATTGTATTGCTCCAAAATATGCCTATATAAATGTCATATATGTACCAGAATTATGTCCTCCTGGAATAAACTGTATGTTAACTCTGACGTATGTTTAGGAGTTCACATTTTTGCCTTTAATTTTATATTACTCTAAAATATGAATATATACCTTCCACCCATATGCAAAAAAAAAAGTAAGTGGTAAGTTAATTCTAGGGCTCATTAAGGGATTCACATTATAACATCACAGTTGCTTTTAGATAGAAAGAAATATTACAATAACATTGCTCAGCTTTCTTTTCAATTGGGGGATTTGGTACTAGCATCCACAGATGAGGGATAACATTCATCGTTTGTTTTTCTGGGGCTGTGTTACTTCACTTAACATGATATCTTCTAGTTCCATCCATTTACCTGCAAAGTTCATGATGTCATCTTTCTTTACCACTGCATAGAATTCCATTGTGTGGATGAGCCACATTTTTGTTATCCACTCATCTGTTGCAGGGCATTTGGGTTGGTTCCACCTCTTGGCTATTGTGAAGAGAGCTGCAATAAACATAGATGTGCATGTATCTTTGCAGTAGGATGAGTCTTGTGGGTATATACCCAGGGGTGGTATGGCTGGGTCAGGTGGTAGGCTCATTTTGAGTCTTTTAAGGGTTCTCCGCACTGCTTTTCACAATGGTTGTATGAGTTTACATTCCCACCAGCAGCGGATGAGTGTTTCCCTTTCCCCACACCCTCTCCAGCATTTGGTGTCTTTTGTTTTCTTGATCTTAGCCAGTTGTATCAAAGTGAGACGATATCTTAGAGTGGTTTTAATTTGCATATCCTTAATTATTAACGATGTTGAACACTTTTTAAGATGTTTCTCAGACATTTTTATTTCCTCATTGGTGAAGTCTCTGTTCAGCTCTTTACTCCATCTTTTGAGTGAGTCATTTGCTTTCCTACTTCTTTGTTTTTGAGTAATTTATATATTCTGGATGTTAATGCTCTGTCAGATGTGTCACTGGTGAAGGTTTCCTCCCACTCACTCTGTGGGTTTTCTCTTCACTTCCTTGGTTTTTTCTTTCACTGTACAGAAGCTTTGAGTTTGATGAGGTCCCACTTGTCAGCTGTTGACCTTATTTCCTGTGTGGCTGCTATTTGGTTTAGAAAGTCTCTTCCTACTCTTATATCTTGTAGATTGCTACCAACTTTTTTTTTCTATCCCCTTCACAGTTTTAAGGTTCATGTTGAGATCTTTGATCCATTTGGAGTTGATTTTTGTACAGGGTGAGAGGTAGGGGCTTAATTTCGTTTTTCTAATATGGTGATCCAGTGTTGCCAGCACCATTTGCTGAAGATGCCACCCTTCCTCCAATGAGCTTTTTTGGCCCCTTTAAGGAATACGAAGTGGCTGAAACTGTATGAGCTCAAGTTTGGATCTTCGATTTTGTTCCATTGGTCAATGGATCTGTTTTTGTGCCAGTACCAGGCTGTTTTTATGACTATAGCCCTGTAATATAGCTTGAAGTCTGGTAAGGTGATCCCCCCCTGTATTGCATTTTTTTGCTCAGTGTTGCTTTAGCTATTTGGAGTCTTTTGTTTTTCCATATGAATTTAAGGATTTTTTTTCCCCAAGTCTGTGAAGAAACTCATGGAGATTTTAATTGGGATTGCATTGAATCTGTATATTAATTTGGGTAGAATGGACATTTTTACTATATTAATTGTACATATCATGGTCCATATATTTGCACGACAGCAATCTGAGCCTAAAGTAGCTACTATGTGTAATAATGCCCAAATGTATATAAGCCATCACAATTACACTGTAATGGTTAGCAGATTTTTATTTAACTCATGATTCTGTGGATCTCAGCTGAGCCTGCTCAGTATCTAAGTAACAACGTTGGTTAACTGGAATGTTTGGCTTCTAAGGTAATGAGGGTAACCAGGTGTATGATTCTCATCATCTGATAGGTTATCCTGGGCTCATTCTCATAGTACCCTGGGTTCCAAGAACCAAAATGAGCAAGCCCAATGTGTACATGTATTCCAAAGCTCTCTTTGTGTTATATATTTGTTGATTCCCATTAATCTAGGTAAGTCACGTGGCCACCCCGATTCAAATAATAGATAAATATACTCCAGCTCTTTGAGGGAAGGGGGAAAGTGGTAACTATGTTTGTATATACCACACACAACCAAGAAAGGCAGCAATACAGTCACAGCCACAGAGGACAGATGGCTTGGACACCATTAGTCCATAGTTCACAGCCTCATAGATCAATCCATTACCCTGCCTACACTGCAGCAAATGCCTTAGATTGGAGTTCCCAGAAGTCTGAGAAGGGGGCTTTTGCATCATGGCTTATTGTGGGAGTGTTCTGAGAAGGTGAGACCCAGGATTGGGCAGAAGCAGCAGCTAAGCAAGGATATGGCTTTACTCAATGCTTAGTCTGTGTCCGAGCCCACCAGGTGATCAAGCAGAAGAGAAGCACCACAGAGCTGCCCTGACTGGAGGCCACAGTGCCAGGCTTCCATTCCTGCTGCATTACTGCATCTGTCAGTCATGGGCTGTGGGCTTTCCTGGGGCAGAATGTGTCATCAGCTGTCAGGTGTCCCCCCCATGGATCTGCCCACTCCAAATACTGACTTCTCTGAACACATGTACTAATGTGAGCCTGTCTATTGTCCTCAAGCTTAAAATGCATGGCTGCCTTTGCCTGAAGGATGTTTTCTCCACTTGGGTGTATTCACCCTAAGCCCCAGTCTTGTAAACTTTCCATTGTGATCTTTGTACTGAGATGATCCCTGGATAAAACACATGTGTCACTCAAATCAGTGTTTGCTTGTTTGTTTATTTGTTTGTTTGTTTGTTTGTTTGCAAGCAGTTTTCTAATGTGTGTGCATGAAGGGTTTTTTTCAGCCTTTGATATAATTTTGTATTTTTCATGCTGTCACCACTTCTTTTTAAATTATTATTTTTCGTGTCAAAATATTAGAGCACTATAAATGAAAATGTAACTGTACTGATAAATTCACTCATGTAAATATGATCTTTTCTGCATGGCCATATTAGTGAGTGGAAAGTTTTGTGTAGGAGAAAGCAAAATATTCATGGTTTCTAATGACTGAGGACAGATCTATGGTAAGAAGAGGGAGCAAAAGAGAGAGGGAAAGAGAGAAGAGAAAGAGAATGCAATGCCCTCACAGACAGCATCTTTATATAAAGACTGAAGTTAACATCTTGTGCAATGTTCTTGTTTGCTCCTTTGAATTTTGATGGAATACCTCCACACCTTGACTACTTCAATAGCTCAGTGTGGCACAGGAGGTAGAAGAAGATGTGCTGGGCATGGAAGATGGGCAATCAAAATAGAACAAGTGCCAAAACTTTCCCTAAGTCAGATGCTGGCAAGGACAACAGAGAGCACAATTACAAAGTCAGTCAGGATTTGGAACTGGATAATGGATAGTGGGTCGAAGTATCTGGAAAGTGCATGCTAGAAAAGGCCTGGGTTGTCATGCATGGGGTAAGGGGAGGATTCTAATGAGGACTCAGGAGAGAACTAGAGGCAAAGCCTAAATCTTCAAAGAAATTGTCTAAGAGGTAGTGATCACAATGTTAGTATAAATTGGGACAAAAACAGCTACTCTTATGAAGGAAGGAAGTAATATCCTATTGAAATCTAGAAAAAAGTAATTCTTCTGGTAAAATGGCAAAGAATTTGACCAAGTTGTGTCTGTGTCCTAGTGCTTCATTAAAAAATCAAAATTCAGGGGCTAGAGATATGGTTTAGTGGTTAAGAGCACTGACTGCTTTAGCAGAGAACCCAGATTCAATTCCCAGCATCCACATGGTGGCTAAGAACTGTCTTTAAGCTGAGTGTGGTGGTGTACCCCTTTAATCCTAGCACTTGGGAAGCAGAGGCAGGCTGATCTCTGTGAGCTCAAGGCCAGCCTGCTCTATATAGGGAGTTCTAGGCCAGCTAGGGCTACAGAGAGACCCTGTCTCAAAAAAAAAAAGACAAAAAAATCAGAATTCAGAGGCTGAAGGGATGGATCAGTGATTAAGAGCACTGGCTGCTCTTGCAGAGAACCCAGGTTTTATTCCTAGCACCCACATGGTGGCTAACAACCATTCATAATTCCAGTTCCAGGGGATCTAATGCCTTCTTCTGACATCCTGGGGCACTGCATGACATGGGGCACACTGACCCACATGAAATACAGTCATACACATAGAATAAAAATGATAAAATATTTAAATTTTTTTAAATCAGAATTTGGGTGATGAAGTAGAACATTTAGTGGAAGTCTAACACATTTAGCACACATGTCTTCCTGTGGCTTTACTTGATTGCTAATAGTAAAATACAAGAAGAGAAGGATGAATTAAAGATGCAAGTTACAAACAAAGTGAAGCAGAACTTACTAATTTAGGAATTTCTCAGTCTGGCCTAGCAGAGAATAAGAAAGTGTGTTTGGAATAAATTACCCATAGCTGAGCCAGGAGATTGTTTGAAAAGGAGGTTAATGGGTCTAGAAAGAGGCCAGAGACTCGTCATCAAATGCCAGAAGAGCAAAAGACATAAAGACATTTCTTTCTGGGAATCCCACCCATGAGAGGCTTGACACACCAAGGCCTTGAGGGCAGGGGTTTCAAAGCAGTGACCCAGAGCGTGTGTGAGCTTGCTACCCAGGGTCACCTCAAGCACTGTAGTGCTGTGATTTTTTTTCCACCCAGCTGTGCTCACTCAGGAGGACACAGCTGTAAAGCATGAGTGGTACAATTCTGAAGGAGTATAGGAAATGTTGGGGACATGGCTACTTGTGCTTAGATTTCAAAGGCTTTGAAGACCTTTAGGGCCCAGGCAGAGAACTGTAAAGATGTGGAGCCACCACAGGAAAGCCTCTCTTGGGCAATGCCCGGTGAAGCATGCAAGCAGAGTCACCACAGGAAGTCTCCATGAGATAAATGGAAGCAGAGGCATGGGGTCAGGACCACCACAGCGAGACTCCTCATAAATAATGCTTAGTGGAAAGATGGGAGTAGAGACGCCACTAAGACCAGTCTTTAGAGTCAGCAACATAGAGCGCCAGCCTGAGAGAGTACCAAGCCCTTAACTCGGCCTGTGAGAACTACAGTATAAGCTACACTCAGCCAAGCCTTGGGAGGGGCCCTGGAGTCAGGGAGACCCAGTCTCTACCCACATGTCTGGACGGTCAGAAATGGAGTTGATTATTACCTGACTTAAGATTGAATGCAGCTTCCCTTGTTGAATTTTAGGCTTATTTGAGACCCGTTATTCCTTTCGTCTGTAGCTTCCCTTTGCAATGACAGCGTCTATCATGTACCTGCCTCACCAGGATATTTCAGAAGCACACAGTGTGTCTGATTCCACAGACTAATGCAGGTGGAAGAGTGCTGTGTAAATACTTCCTCAGAATTGAATCATTCCCTCCAAGGAGGAGGGAGACCCATAAGACTTAGGAAGCTGTGAAAACTTAGAAGACTGGAGAGATCACAAAACTGAAGCTGGGGAACTCAGAAAGTTACAAGACTCACCAGGCCCTCCCACATTGTTCTATAAGCAGTGAAAAATTTTGGGGGCGGGGGTAAGAGACTTCCGTGAAATCTGCACTCTGGGCAGGGAGGTTCAGAGATGCAGGTTTTGTGAATCATCACCCATGCTGTGTGGGCTTTTTGGTGAGAAGTCACCCACGCTCCTGTAAGTAACCACAGTAAACAAATTGGTTCTCCAATTTAGAGTTAAGTGTAATCTTTTATTTGATCTTTTATCAGTTGCCATATCTGAAATGATTATATGTTTGCTCATATCTCCCCAAGAGAAGACAAACAACAAAGAATTTCCTTCAAGACTAATCATACTTTAAGTCATAGATGATAGATAGATGATAGATGATAGATAGATAGATAGATAGATAGATAGATAGATAGATAGATAGATAGTTAGAGAGATAGATAGGCTGGAAAGATAGTTCAGCAGTTAAGAGCACTGATTCCTCTTGAAGATGACCCAGGTTTGATTCCTAACACCAACATGGCAGCTAATTGATTTGTAACTCCAGTTCCAGGGGATCCAACACCCTCTTCTGACTTCCATGAGCATTCCACACATGGGTGCACTTATATGCACGTGGGCAATATACTCACACAAATAAAATAAAAATAAAATATTAAAAAGCCTAGACCAACCACCCTTGCATAACTAATAAGAAGACAACGAAGGCACTGAAGAATACAAGCAAAGTCAGTCTTCAATTCAACAAAGAAATACTTGAGTTTCATACCAGAATCACAAACAACAAAAGAAATCCACATGCCAAAAGCACAATGAAAAAAACAATAGCATGAAAAACCCAAATAATAAGTCTCTGCTAAATACTACCAGTCCTGTAGAAGACTTCTATAATAAGACCCCTTAGATATATCCCAGGACACAGATCTTAAAAGAACTACTATAAACATAATCAAAGAATTCAAGGAATTTAAAGAACACACATACACACACAAATCAAAGAACTAAAAGGCAATGGGGATAAACTAAAAGAAATAATGATAAACTTCAGAATGAATTCACAAAATACATAGAAATACTAAAGAAAACTCAGGCTGAAATGAAAGAGGATGTGGAACACTCAATAAATCATCTAGAAAGGAAGGGAGAAAGCTTCAGTAACAGAATGAATGAAGTATAAAATAGAATATCAAACCGGAAGGCAACATGGAAGAACTGGACCACTCAAACAAAGATTATGAAAAATAAAAAAACAACACAGGAATGGAATAATCAGGAATTGTGGGATACCATGAAAAGACCAAACCTATGCATCATTGGTATAGAGGAAGGAGAAGAATCTCAGGATAATGATATTGACCAAATCTTCAACAGTATTGTAGAAGAAAATTTCCCCAAATTAAAGAAAGACATACCCATACAAATACAAGAAGCACATAGAACACCAGATAGACAGGACCATAAAAGAAATTTCCTACACCATATCATAGTAAAAACAAACACTAGATGTTCAAAACAAAGAGATAATACTGAAAGCTGCAAAAGGAAAACAAGTCAGATATAAAGGAAAACCCATCAGAATAACAGCTAACTTCTCAGTGCAAATGATGAAAGCCAGAAGAGCTTGGACCAAAGTATTCCCAGTAATAAATAACTGTAGATCCCAACCCAGAATACTTTACCCAGCAAAAATGTTTACTAGAGTTGAAGGAGAAAAGAAAATCTTTCATGACATAAATAAGCTGAAAGAATTCATGTCCAGAAAACCAGCCCTTCAGAGAATACTTGAAGCAATACAAAGAGCATAAGGAAGGAGCAACTATACCCAAACAGCAACAGTAAGTACTTAATGAAGATATAACTGTGGCAATACAAGCCTACAGCAATAATTCATCAGAAACCAAAATGATGGGAAGCAACATACATCTCTCAATAATAAGGTCAAATATCAATGGATTGAACTTCCGGATCAAGAGGCATCGATTAGTAGAATGGATTAAGGACCAAAATCCATCTTTTTGTTTTCTGCAAAAAAACCCATCTCACCTTCAAGGATAGACACTGTCTTAAGGTGCAAGGGTGGAAAAAATTTTCCGAGTAAATGGCACTAAGAAGCAAGCAGGACTTGCTCTTCTATTATCAGAGAAAATAGATTTCAAACTAAAACTAACCAGAAAAGATGAAGAGGGTCACTTCATTCTTATCAAAGGAACAATTAACCAAGAAGCTATCACAATCATATACATAGCACCAAACTATGTTGCACTGAACTTCATAAACACAGTTGTACAGGACTTTAAGGCACAGATTAATTCCAACACACTAGTAGTAGGGGACTTCAGTACCCTACTATGTCCATTAGACAGGTCAACTGGACAAAGAATAAACAGAAAGATATGTGAACTGAACAATACAATACACCAAATGGACCTATCAGACATCTACTGACAATTCCACCCAAATACCAAAGAATATACTTTTTGTTAAACACCCTATGGAAACTTCTCCAAAAATAACCACATACTGAGTCACAGAACAAACCTCAACAAATTCAAAAACATTGAAATAATTCCATGCACTGTCAGACCACAATGTGATAAAGCTTACTATCAACACCAAAAGAATCCTTACTAACTACAGGAACTCATGTAGATTAAACAATAAACTCTTGAATAATGAATGGGTCAAAGAAGAAATTAAGAAAGAAATAAAAGTATTTCTGCAATTAAATGAAAAAGACACTACCACATGACAAAACCTCTGGGACACTTTAAAAGCAGTCCTAAGAGGAAAATTTACAGCTCTCAGTGCCTGCATTAAAAAAAAAAAAAAAAAAAAAAAAAAAGAAAAAAAGAAAAAGGAAACCAACCAGCTAAGCAAGGAGCTATAAGAAGAGATTGAGAAGCTCCAAAAGGAAGTGGAAATAGTAAAGAAAACACAAAACAAAATGAAAAAGGAAATTGAACAGTCATCCAATCAAGAGGAAAGAATGGGAAAAAGCCTCAGAAGCAGAATGGAGGAAGCAGAAAAAGAATATCAGACCTGGAAGATAACACAGAACAACTAAAAAGCTCAAGTAAAGACTATGAAAAAATTAAAAATACACAAGAGTGGAACAACCAGGAAATGTGGGACACTATGAAAAGGTCAAACCTCTGCATCAAAGGGACAGAGGAAGGAGAAGAAGCCCAAAAGAATGATATTGATCACATCTTCAAAATAATAGATGAAAATTTTTCCAAACTAAAAGACACACCCATACAAATACAAGTACAAGAAGCACATAGAACACCAAATAGACAAGACCAGAAAAGAAACTCCCCAGGCCATATCATAGTTAAAGCACTAGATGCCTAAAACAAAGACAAAATTCTGAAAGCCACAAGAGAAAAAAAAAACCCAAGTTGCATATAAGGGAAACCTATCAGAATTACAGGTGACTTCTCAGTGCAAGCTATGAAAGCAATAAGAATGTGGAACAAAGCATTCCCAGTGTTAAACGACTATAGGTGCCAACCCAGGTTACTATACCCAGCAAAAATGTTGATTCTAGTTGAAGGAAAGGGAAAAATCTTTCATGATATAAACAAGATGAAAGAATACATGTCCAGAAAACCAAACCTTCAGAGAATACTTGAAACAATTCAAAGGACAGAGGAGAGGAGCAACTATCCCCAGGCACCTTGAAAGGGAAATTAATAAAAGTATATCTGCAGAAGTAGAAACCTAGACCAAAAATGCTAATGGATAATAAGGGGAAAAGAAGCAACATACGTCTCTCNAGCAAAAATTTATCTCATTGCCAATCTTTACGATTACGTAGTACAAAACAATTTCTGAGCTGGAGAGATTGGTCCAATGGTTGCAATGGAGGCTCTATGACAGAGACTCAATAGTGATCCCTAGCCCAAGCATGGAGTCTTAAATCCTAACTCTAGTTTCAGGGTATCAACACCCTCTGGTCACACACTGTACCGTGCACTGACTCATGCAGTTTATCATACTCGTGACACATCAGATTAAAACATTTTTAAGAAGATTTAAATCTTTCATATTAAGGGCATTCTGTGGTTCCAGTAGGCATGAATGAAGGTGACACCATTTAAGCCATACAGATATCGTGAGTTAGTTTATTTAAACCAAACTAATGCATGGAGAGAATCTCGTGATTGTCTACATTAGTCTGTGGGCGATACATCTGTGGTCCGGACTGTGGTTGTTACTCATATGAGAAGGCGAGCCACTGTTGTGTACCATCCCCGTAGATACGTTCCTGAAAAGAGCAAAGAACTCGAAGCTGAGCGCAAGCATGCGGGGCAATTGTGCGTTCATTCTCATCCTGCGAATGCTGACTCACATTTGAAGTTGTCTCTTATTTGTACAGTTGCACAGTAATCTGGAATGTCAAGTGAATAAACCCTTTTTTAGTTGTGTCGGTTTTTTTGTTTGTTTTCTTTGCTTCTTTTTTTTGATCAAGGTGTTTATCCCAACAGAAAACAAACTAGAAGGTTCTAAGCTGAGACTACTGAATCTTATGCTTGTGCATGCATCCAGACAGGGCCAGCCCATTCTTTCCAGGCACATGTGTATGTTAATTAAATCTCACAAACACATAAATGCTTTGTTTGCAGTTTGTGTTCAATAAGAATTGGGAATTAATAAGATGCAACCTCAATCTGTCTTTTCAAGTATTAAAGATTTGCAGATTCTAACATTTGTGTTTTGCTTTAATTAATAAATGCCAAGCAGATATGTTTGACATTAATATTGTGGTTTTGACTTAGAAGGATGTAGAACCAAGGGTAGTCCATAAACTAGTTATCCATGTTTGAGATTTGTTTTCATGTATCAGCCAAGACTTCTGTATATAGAAATGAGGTAGCTCTTAGTCAATCTCATAATGATGGGCATCAGTTCTAACAGAGCCGGATCAGCTGGAATTCATTCACACTTCTCTCCAAAGTGAAGAAATGTAGCTCAGCACAATGCTCAAGTGGTAAATCCGCGCACCAATCATTGTCTTCTCAAGTCTTCAAACTATTACTTGATGGCAAAGATAGCAGGTACAGAGAAATGGAGAAAGTATTCATTGTAGATATATTAACCACTCTTTCAAGAAAGCTGACTTCTCATCTGTTGACCTACTTGGCACAAGCAACAAAAGTTGCCCTTAATCTAATGGGTTCTGGCATTATGTTTTAGCTAATATTTTGTGTTATTACTTAGGGCTTACCTCTTTATTCCTTGCGATAGATGACTCTTGGGGACTAAGAGAATGGCTCACTCATTATAGGCGTCGTATACGCCTTGCGACAAGCCTAGAGTTGGTTCCCTACCCTGTCATGTGGCCGACAACCTGTCACTCCAGCTCCAGCGGATCTTGTACCCTCAGGCCTCTGCAGATTCTGGTTACCATATTCAAACCCAGGCTCAGACAGGCACAAATATAAACATGACTAAAATATAATCTTTTCAAAACAAATACATTTGAAGTTAGAAGCAGCATGATGTTAATACTACTTAATCTCAGCTACTTGGAAGGCATGAAGAACGTGTAAAGTCAAAGATCTCTGACTACCAGAGTTAAGCAGGCCTAGAACACTAGCAGGACTCTTCTCAAAATAAAAAGTAACATGGGCTGGGAATGGTAGTTTGTCTAACACACATAAGGTCCTAGAGTCAATCTCTTTATTACAAATACAAAACATAAATAAGTAAAAATAAATCAGAACGAAAATATATCACTGTCAGTAAATTATCAACAAATCCTGAATGACAAGTAGAATAACCTTTACATGAGATGTGAAAGTCAGAGTAGTTAAACAATGACAGGAATGAACCAAGATTCAGATTAACACAAATTAATGTGTTACTTGATGAGATGAGCAATTTTGGTTCCTTATTGGCTCCTAAAAGCAAAATGGACTCTTACATCCTAATGGAATGCAATATTTAGATGATCGTGAGAGATCTTTCAAGGGCATCTCAATGTAGTAGCCTGATTTTGATTAGACACTAGAACAGATTAATTAAAGGTTTTTGAGATGCCACCAATTGCCATAATTCAAGGAGAAGGGTATTTATTTTATGTGTATGTTTCCTGCATATATGTAAAGTACATCATGTGTTGCAGGTATTCCAGGGCCAAATGACAGCATCAACCCTAAAGTGACATTACAGAGATTAGACGCTAATGTAGGGTGCTGAGAGACCAACGTAGCGTCTCTCTTATAAGGACACCAGCTCTTACTGAGGAGCCATACTCTTATAGCCAGATAACATTATTATAGGCACCAGATTAGCACAATTCAAGAACTAAGCATTTTTAATATTTTAGTTAGCTTAGTTAGGTAGATTTTGAGATTGAGGGTCCATGCTCGTGTAGCACCTTCCTAAACGCGTAAACTGAACAATGTAGACTAGGCAGGTCTTCCAGCCCCTATCTAAGTGCTATGATTATAGGGATGTGCAGGAATATCCAGCAATGGATAGCTCTTATGGGTTCTGCCAAATACGTCCACAGAAAAGAGACTGGCCTTCCTTTCTTTTTATTATTCTTGATTTCAATTATTAGTAGTTATCATTTACTCTCTTTCTCTCCTCTCTCTCTCTCTTCTCTCTCGGTCTCGCTCTTCTCTCTCTTCTCTCTCTGGCTTGTGAGAGTAATGGTGCATAGTACATGCCACAGAGGTCAAGGACAACCTTCAAGAATTGAATTCTCTCCTTCCACCAGGTATTCTGGAAACAAACGCCAGTGTTAGGTTTGCACAGCAGCAGCAAGCCTATTTTCTGGCTAAGCCATCTTACCAGAAAGCTTGTTAGTTGTCCTGTGTCAAAACCAGGACTATTAAGCAATAGCTTTCAGGCAATCAGGTTATTTCTTTTATCCACGCGTAATTTTCTCTCCCTGAACACTTCAAAGAAAATATTTAATTGATACTTTTTGTTGTTGACACAATAGTTTAGCTCAGAATAGTGTTGAAGTATGAAAACAAGAAAATAGAAAAGATTAAACATATGCCTGAAGGCTAAAAAAGATTAGAGATGAATGAGAGGGAGAGAGACATGTCTTTGAGTCTTTTGCTGAATCGTGCTCGATCATCAAGAAGCAGAACATGTCCATTCTTCAAAATTGTTTGAAATTCTAAACAGGCAGCATAGTGGCCATAGGTCTGAGGACAGTAGGATTGCTACAAGTTCTACGCCAATCTGGACTACATACTAAGCTTCAGGCCAGCCTGGACTGTACAGAGGAAGACCCTGTATCTTTTGAAAAAGAGAAGAAAAAAAGAAAAAAATAAAGAAGAGCCCAGTCGTGGGATCTTGGTACGCCAATTTCTATTTTCTTCAGACCCTCCCCTGAAACACTCCACACTCTTGTGGATTACACATCAGCCTGAGCTATAATGACAATCTTTTTTCTTGTTTTTTATGTAATGTTGTAGGACAGCACTAAATTGTCACTCGGGAGGCAACCTTTGTTCATCTGCTCTGATCACGTCCTAGCGTGATGGATTGCAGGATCCTCCAACTCACTGTACCAGGCAGACAGCTATGATATGTGCATACAGTTAATTCTATTTTCTTTTTTTTTTGGAGACAGGTCTCCCTTATGCCGGGTGCTGGAAACTCATTACGTAGGACCAGGCTGGCCTTGAATTTACACAAGTCTGCAGCCTGCCTGCGTGTTGGGATTAAAGCATGCACCATCATCCTGGCTACAGATGTTTTATCGACATGTGGGTGTTAGGATTAACCCTGTCCTTGCAAAGAGAGTTGGCGGCTCTAGAATACGTGAGCATCTCTCCACTCCAATTGTTTTTCTTTTTATTGTTTTTTGTTTTTGAGACAAGGTCACCTTTTAGTCCCAAGTGGCCTGGAGGGCTCATTGGAGAGCCAGCAGCCGTGTAAACGCATCAAAATATCTGACCTTCTGCCGCTAATGCTGATGCTAGGCATGTACCACGCCCGGCCCTAATTTGCTTCTTAAACGGAGAGAAAATTGACCTTTGGACATGTGAAATTCTATCTCTGGGCTGACGAGCCACGGAAGAATTCTTCATTTAGAGACATTCAAGGCACACATGTGTGAGGAGGTCTTGATGCAGTGCATAGATTTAAGATGCACCTTACAAATAGAAGAGATTTCATTAATGTCTTTCTAGTTACTTTTCTCTCAACTGATGATGGGAATGGTAGCAGGGGTACCAGTACTCTGCCTGGGAAAACTGAGTCATTGAAAGCTGTATGGAGTCAAACTCTTTGCCATTCAGATTTAGGGGCGGAGATGGTACTGTTCCCGTTAGGCGCACTATGCGTATTACCACAGTGGTTTGCGTGTCTTCTGTCTGGTTGAGTTGGCTATCATCAGTTTGTGGAGTGAAAACCTACGTCTAATAAATCGACAAACCAGGAACATCACTCCACCACGATGGTCATACCAGGGAGAAGCATTGAAGGAAGAGGGGAAAAAGAACAGATGGGAGGAGGGCCTGTGCAGGACAGGAGGCTACAGATTGGCTACGTTTTCTATATGCCGCAGAATGTCAAGTTTTATAGAAGGTTTTGATCTGCATAGCTCTCACATTCATAACTAAGAAGTCTGTATATACTATGATCTTAGAATTTTCACCAGATTCGATACTTTAAACAGAATGGAACTATAGTTTGTTGCTCTGAGTATTTATTGAGGGGTTCCTGTTACATGCTATGCTTATAAGATAAAATTCAGTGATGCAATATAATTTCAACAAACATTGTATGTACCCTTAGTATGTGGTAATTGAACGCTCGCTGTCGTGAGACCTTGTATTGGTTAATAGACCCACTCCTGCCGTGAGGAGCACAGCAGCTAAGAACAGAATCCGTCTTACGGTTGGATATGCCTACCATGCTATTCATACATACGTATACAGCAAAGTTAACTTGCACGGAACGGTGGTGACTGATCTTAGTACTGCATCTCCAGCAAGTCCCTCTGCCTCTTCCTGCATTGTTCACTACTTCTTTCATGGCTTACATTTCTTTTCACAATTGGATTATTTGTTTAATGAGTTGTTTTATCTTACTAAATGTAAATCCGTTGAGAGTGAAGTTTTAGGTTTCTTCTGTCTTCTTACACTTGGCGAAGCTGAACATAGAGATACAAATAGATATGATTTAAAGTTAATATTATGAAGCTGACAATAAGTTTAGAGTAGGCATTGAAAAAGTATATTTGGAAAAGTTAGAGATGTACTCGAGTAGGCTTGAAGCTAGAAACTGTGTATTGGTACTGAGAATGAAATAGTCATGTTTGACTATTCTTATCATGCTTTTTATTATTTATTTGGTTGGTGAGTGTGTGTGGTGTGTGCTGTTGTCATTGGAGCTGGCCAGAATGGTGCCACGAGTCAATGCGCAACCTCTGGAAGTCAGTCCTCTTCTTCCGCTCTTGTTGTCAGTCTGGTGATTCAGACACAGTGTCATCAGCTTGGTAGAGGAGCTTTACCTTTTGAAGCTACCTGACATGAACCACATACACATTTTTTTTTTGGTCTTTTTCGAGACAGGGTTCTGTGGTTGTCACTGTCTGGAAATCGTATCTGCATACCAGCGAATGGCCTTCAACTCTACAAAGAGCGACATGCCTGGGCTGCCTCCCAATGCTAGGATTAGATTCGTTGCGCCACCCAATTGCCCGGGTCCCAATGAACATTTTGTTGATTTGATTTCCCTATAGAGTCATGGGAGGCTGAGACTGAAACACTGCCTCACATGAAATTGAGCCAATTAATCTAGATTAAGAACACGCATTTTCAACTAAGGTCAATGGTATCCAAATCCTACTTAACTAGAAAATATCTGTGCTGAAGAGAAGTCCCTGGATTATAGCCTATCTTTGATACAAGTGCAGAATCTTTAATTCTTCATTAATGCAAAACCAGTTCAGATTGAGAGTTATACTCCCACTGAATGTTGAAGCACTAGATTTTCTCTTGCTCATAAAGGTGGGATATGTAACTCACTGAAGCGAACAGAAGTGTCAGCATTAATGATGCATGGCAGATTGTTGAAAGTTACCTGTACCTGGGAAAGGGCTCAATAATATAAAATTCTTTTTCTTGCATTCTATCCTTCCCTTACCTTCAGACTATAAAGTTGAAAATTTGTGATGCTAGATTTCAAAAAGACAATGCATGATTTTAATAAGTGATGCTTTGTTGCATTATGTGCATATTGTGTTGTTGGTTGTCTTCTTTTTTAATTATAATCTGATGTTTGTATATTTCATACATCATTTATCAGTTCATTGTAGACATATTCCCTTTCCTTTCCCTCCCACCCTATCCCAGTTCCATTGCATGGTGCCAACATGTCTCTGTATCTTTGCTTCAAGTTTCTTTTAAAAGGTTCTCTGGCAAGGTTACTGTTCGGGAAGAATTTAAGCGATCTATCATGTTCGGCTTCTGTTGACCGCAGCCTTATGCTCTGTGGTTGCCCCCAATTGTATTGCTTCCATAAATATAGTGCCATCAATAAATGTCAAATATGTGTCACCAAATTATTGTCCTCCTGAGAATAAACGATTTAACTTGACTATGTTTCAAGGAGTTTGCACATTTGCCTTTAAATTTTAGTATACTCGTTAAGGAATGATGCATATATAACCTGCCACCCAATAAGCAAAAATAACAGTACAGTGGATAAGTTATTCTCAGGGCTCATTAAGGTTTCACATTATACTCACAGTTCTGTTCCAGATAGAGAAAGAATATTTACAAACTGTTGCTGAGCCTTTCTTTTCAATTGGGGGGATTTGTGAGCTAGGCATCACGATGAGGGGATAACATTCATCGGTTTAGTCTTTTTGGGCCTGGATGGTTACTCACTGTAACATGATGATCTTCTAATTCGTCATCTATTACCTGCAAAGTTCTTGATTTCATCTTTCTGTACCACTGCACACAAACCCATTGTGTAGATCGAGCCACAATTTTTGTGGTATCCACTCATCGTTGACAGGGGCATTTTGGATTATTCCACATCTTAGGCTATGTGACGAGATGTGCATTAAACATGGATTTGCATGTATATTTGTGGTAGGTTGAGTCTTGTGTGTATATACCAGGAGTGGTAGGCATGGCGTGGTGCGCTTCATTCTTGAGCTCTATTTTAGGTTATCTCCGCGATCTGCATTTTCAACGAATGGTTGTATGTTACATTCCCAACAGCCGGATGTGTGATTCCGCTTCCCACAACCCTCTCCAGCATTGATATGTCTTTATGTTTCTTGATCTTAGCATTGTATCCAAGAGGTGAGACTATACTTAGAGTAGTTTTAATTTGCATATCCGCTTAATTATAACGATGTTGAACCAACTTTTTAAGATGTTTCTCAGATCTTTGTATAATTTCCTCATGGGTGAAGTCTCTGTTCAGTCTTCGCGCCATCTTTTGAAGGTTGAGTTCATTTGCTTTCCACTACTTCTTTGTTTTTGACTAATCTTAATATTGACTTCTGGCATGATTATAGCTCTTCAAGTCGTGTCACTGGTGAGGTTTCTCCACTCACTCTATTGGTTTTCTCATTTCCCTTTGTTTTTCTTTCACGTACAGAAGCTTTTGAGCGTTTGATGGAGTCCCACTTGTCAGCTGTTTACCTTATTTCTATGCTGTCATTTGGTTTAGAAAGTCTCTTCCTACTCTTATATCTTGGCTAGAGCAGCTTACCAACTTTTTTTTCTATCCTCGCCTTCACAGTATTTAAGTAACAGTTTGAGATTCGCTTGATCCCATTTCGGAGTTGATTTTTGATACAGGGTGAAGGTAGGGCTTAATGTGTTTTTGAATGATTGATCATGTGTTTGCCTCAGGACCATTTGCTGAAAATGGTATCTTTCCTTCCAATGAGCTTTTTTGGCCCCTTGTCAAATAAGAAGTGGCTGAAAACCTGTATGAGCTCACAGTTGGCATCTCAGATTTGTTCCATTGGTCAATGGGATTCTGTTTTGGCCAAGTACCAAGCTGTTTTAATGACGATAGCCTCTTAATGATCAGCTTGAAGTCTGAGTTAAATGGTTGATCCACCCCCTGGTATTGGCATTTTGTTCGCTCAGTGGTTGCTTTAGCTATTTGAGTCTTTGTTTTTCCATAAGAATTTAAGTGATTTCTGTTTCCCCCAAAGTCTTGAAGAAACTGCATGGACGATGTTCAATTGGGAGTGCAAATTGAATCTGTATATCTATATTGGAGAGAATTGGACATTTTTCTAATATTAATTGACACTATCATGGTCAAGTAATATCTTGCACGACAGCAAATCTGAGCAAGAGTAGCTACTATATGATGAATGAATGCCAATATGTATATAAGCCTATCACATTAACTGTAATGTTGTTAGCAGATGTTATTTAACTCATGATTATCATGTGGGGATCTCGATGAGCCTGCTCGCAGTATCTAAGTAACAAGCGTTGGTAACTGGAACTGTTGGCTTATTCGTACGTAGAATGAGGATAACAGTGTATGATGATCAATATCTGATTATAGGTTAATCCTGGGCTTCATATCTCATTATGTACCTGTGGTTCCAAGGATACCAAAATTGAGCTAACCCAAATGGATTGTACAGTATGCCAAAAGCTCTCTTTGTGTTATGTATATTATGTTGATTCCCGATATAATATCTAGTAAGTCGTGGCACACGTCCGATTCAAATTAAGTGAGATAAATAGCTACTTCCGCTCTTCGAGGGTAAGGGGGCAAAGTGTAACTATGTTTGATATACCCAACACAACCGAAGAAAGGCCAGCAATAACTAGTCACAGCCAAGAAGACAGATGGCCATTGGACAACCATAGTCACAGTTCACAGCCTCATTAGATCAATCCATGTACCTGCCTACACATGCAGCGCATATCCTATAGATTTGGAGTTCCCAGAAAGTTGAAGAAGGGGGGCTTTTGCATCATGGCTTATTGTGGGAGTGTTCTGAGAAGGTGAGACCCAGGATTGGGCAGAAGCAGCAGCTAAGCAAGGATATGGCTTTACTCAATGCTTAGTCTGTGTCCGAGCCCACCAGGTGATCAAGCAGAAGAGAAGCACCACAGAGCTGCCCTGACTGGAGGCCACAGTGCCAGGCTTCCATTCCTGCTGCATCACTGCATCTGTCAGTCATGGGCTGTGGGCTTTCCTGGGGCAGAATGTGTCATC
This sequence comes from Rhizomys pruinosus, assembly GCA_009823505.1. Lineage (NCBI taxonomy): Eukaryota > Metazoa > Chordata > Mammalia > Rodentia > Spalacidae > Rhizomys > Rhizomys pruinosus. The sequence goes on from VZQC01007506.1 coordinate 248,147, forward strand.
AGCTGTCAGGTGTCCCCCCCATGGATCTGCCCACTCCAAATACTGACTTCTCTGAACACATGTACTAATGTGAGCCTGTCTATTGTCCTCAAGCTTAAAATGCATGGCTGCCTTTGCCTGAAGGATGTTTTCTCCACTTGGGTGTATTCACCCTAAGCCCCAGTCTTGTAAACTTTCCATTGTAATTATTGTACGTGAGATGGAGTCCCTGGATAAAACACAAGTGATGTCATCATCAAATCAGTGTTGCTTGTTGTTTGTTGTTTGTATTGTTGTTTGAAGCAGTTTTCTAATGTGTGTGCATGAAGGGTTTTTTTCAGCCTTTGATATAATTTTGTATTTTTCATAGCTGTCACCACTTTCTTTTTAAATATATATTTTTTTATCGTTGTCAAATATTAGCAGCACTATTAAATGAAAATGAACTGTGTACTGATAATATTCATCTCATGTAAATATGATTCTTTTCTGCATGGCGCATTACAGGTGATGGGAAGTATTTGGTAGGCAGATAAGAACATAATTCATAGTGTTGTCTAATGACTGAGGACAGATGTCTAGGTAGAATGAGGGATGCAAAAGAGAGAGGGAGTAAGATAGGAAGAGAATAGAACGTGCTTAATCCTCTCACAGGACGAGCATCTTTTATATTAAAGCACTAGAATGTAACATCTGAGCAATTTCTTGTTTGCTCTTTGGAAGTTGATGAATACCCTCCACACCGTGATCTATTCCTAATACTCAAGTTGTACAGACGTAGAAGAAAGGTTGATGTGAATGGAAGTGATGGGCAATCAAAATAGAACAAGTGCCAAAACTTTCCCTAAGTCAGATGCTGGCAAGGACAACAGAGAGCACAATTACAAAGTCAGTCAGGATTTGGAACTGGATAATGGATAGTGGGTCGAAGTATCTGGAAAGTGCATGCTAGAAAAGGCCTGGGTTGTCATGCATGGGGTAAGGGGAGGATTCTAATGAGGACTCAGGAGAGAACTAGAGGCAAACCCTAAATCTTCAAAGATATTGGACTAAGGAGTCAGTGATACAGATGTAGGTATAAATTGGGACAAAAACAGCTACTCTTATGAAGGAAGGAAGTAATATCCTATTGAAATCTAGAAAAAAGTAATTCTTCTGGTAAAATGGCAAAGAATTTGACCAAGTTGTGTCTGTGTCCTAGTGCTTCATTAAAAAATCAAAATTCAGTGCTGGATATGGTTTAGTGTTAACGAGCACTGACTGCTTTATCGCAGAGAACAGTCAGATTCACAGCATCCAATGTGGCTAGACTTCTTTAAGCGAGGTGTGAGTGGTATTACCCTTTAATCCTAGCATCTTGGGAACGCGAGGGAGCCAGCTGATCTCTGTGGAGCTCAAGGCCAGCCTGCGCTACTTAGGATGTTCAGGCCAGTTGGGGCTTACAGAGAGACCCTTTGATCTCACAAAATAAGAAAAAAGACAAAAAAAATCAGAATTCAGAGCTAAGGGGATGGAGCATCAGTGATTAAGAGCACTGCCTGCTCTTGCGAGAACCCAGGTTTTATTTCCAGCACCAGCATGGGTGGGCCTAACAGAACCATGTCATAATTCAGTCTCCGAGGGCTCTATTGCCTTCTTCTAACATATCTTGGGGACTGCTATGACATGGTGGCACAGGCTGACCACATGAATACAAGGTCGTACAAGATAGATAAAAATATAAGATTATATTATAAATTTTGTATAAATCAGATTGTGGGTGATGAAGTAGAACATTTAGTGGAAGTCTAACACATTTAGCACACATGTCTTCCTGTGGCTTTACTTGATTGCTAATACGACTAATAATACAATGAAGAGATGGAGAATTAAAGATGCAAGTTACGAGAACAAGTAAGCAGACTGTACTAATTTAGGAATTTCTCAGTCTGGCCTAGCAGAGAATAAGAAAGTGTGTTTGGAATAAATTACCCATAGCTGAGCCAGGAGATTGTTTGAAAAGGAGGTTAATGGGTCTAGAAAGAGGCCAGAGACTCGTCATCAAATGCCAGAAGAGCAAAAGACATAAAGACATTTCTTTCTGGGAATCCCACCCATGAGAGGCTTGACACACCAAGGCCTTGAGGGCAGGGGTTTCAAAGCAGTGACCCAGAGCGTGTGTGAGCTTGCTACCCAGGGTCACCTCAAGCACTGTAGTGCTCTGTGATTTTTTTTCCACCCAGCTGTGCTCACTCACGAGAGGACAAAGCACTGTAAAGCGTGAGATGTAGTGACGTTCTGAAGGGAGTGTAGAAATGTTAGGGACATCGAGCATTGTTGCTCTAGGATGATCATAGAGGCTTTGAAGAACCTTAGGCCCAGGCAGATGAACTTGTAAAGATGCTGGAGCCACCACACGAAGGCTCTCTTGGGCAATGCCCGTGACAGCATGGCAAGCGAGCACGCACGGAGACGTCTCCACGGATAAAATGACAAGCCAGAGGCATGGTGTCGAGGACTCACCACAGCCGAGAGCGTCCTCATAATATAATGCTTCAGTGAAAGATGGGGAGAATAAGAACGCCACTAGCACCGAGTCATTAGAGGCAGCAATCACTAGACAGCGCCAGCTGAGAGAGTCCAAGCCTATAACTCCTGCGAAACACGTTACTAATATGCTGACACTTCGAGCCCAAAGCGCTTGGGAGGGTTCTCCTGCGATCGAGGGAGGACCAGTCCTCTACCCATCTTGTCTGGGAACGGTCAGAAAATTGGAGTTTTATTACCTACTTACGATTGAATATACAGTCCCTGCTTGAATTTTAGGACTTATTCGAAGACCCGGAGTTATTCCTTTCAGTGCTGTAGGCTGGATCCACTTCATTGCAATGAAGCATCTATCATAGTACCCTGCCTCCACCAGATAATTGTATCAGAGAGCAGCACTAAGTGGGCTGATCTCCACAGATCTAATGCGATCGTGGAAGATGCCTGTTGTAAATTACTTCCGTCGAAAATTGAAATCTATTCCCTTCAAGAGGAGGAGACCCATCAAGACTGGACGCTGTGATAAACTTAAGTAAGACTGAAGACTGATCACAGAAACTGAAGTGAGGAACTTTCAGGAAAGATTATCAAGACTCAGCAGGCGCCTCCGCACATGTGTTCTATAAGCATTTCGAAAAATTTATGGGGCGGGTGAGACTTCCGGTGAAATTCTCACTTGGGCGAGGTTCCATGACGATGCCAGTTTGTGATCGATCACCCATCTGTCTGTGTGGGCATTTGTGGTGAGGAGAGTCACCACGCTCTGTAGTAACACAGTAAAACAAACTTGGTTCTCCAATTAGAGTTCAAGTGTAATCTTTTATAGTTTCTGTTTACATGTGTGCCCTATCTGGAAATGAGTTATTTATGTTTAGCTATATCCCAAGAGAAAGACAATAGCAACATAGAATTCCTCTCAAGACTAATGGATACTTTAAGCATAGATGAGATGATGATAGATGTTTAAGAGTAATAGATGATAGAAGATAGGATAGATAGGACATGATAGATAGTTTAAGAGGAGATAGAATAGGTGAAGATGCAGAGATTCAGCAGGTTAAGAGCACTGATTCACTCTTGAGTAGGACTTCCAGTTTGGATCTTCTAACACGAATCTGGCAGCTAGAGGTTTGATTTGTAACTCCAGTTTCCAGGGATCAACACCCTCTTCTGACTTCGATGGATTCCACACAATGGGCTTGAGCATATAGATGCACGTGGGGCAATTATACTCACCACAAATAAATAAAAATAAAAGATATTAGAGAATAGCCGTAAGCCAACTCACCCGTTGCGTAACTATAAGAAAGACAAGCGAAGGCGACTGTAAGAATACGACAGCAAAGTATCAGTCTTCGAATTCAATCAAAGAAATGTACTGGTTCATACAGATTCACAAAGAACATAAAGAAATCCACATGCAAAAGCACAATGAAAAAACCCAAATGAAAGAACGCAATAATTAAGTCCTCTTGCTAAATAATTCTACCAGTCCTGTAGAGGACTTTCTATATAAAGCCGCTATGATATATCCAGACACGAGATCGTTAAATATACTACTATAAAATCTATACATCGAAGGATTCAAGGATTTAAAGAAACACATCTGTAGACACAATCAGAAGCTAAAAGCACTATGGGGTAACTGAAAGTAGATAATGATAAACTTCAGATTGAATTCACAATAATAATTATAAATGTAATAAAGAAACTCAGGCTGAAGATGAGAAGAGGATGTGGGAACACTCAATAGAGATCATGCTAGAGAAGGAAGGAGAAGAGCGTCATAAACAGAGATGATAGAAAGATTATGAATAGAATATCAAACCGTGAAGGCACAGTGGAAGAAACTGACCACTTCTAAACAAGATTATGATAAGATAAAAAAGAACACAACAGGAATGGATATATCAGGAATTGTGGATACATGAAAACCAAACTTTAGCAGTTCGATCTGGATAGAGGAAGTGAAGAGAGATCTCAGTCGATAATGGGATAGTGACCGATATCGTTCAGATACAGTAGTTGGAGAAGTATATAATGTTCCCCAAATAAGAGATAGACATTTACCATTGACAAATTATCATAGAAAGCAACTAGAACACCAAGATAGGACAGGAACCATTAAAAGAAAATTTTAAGCTCATATCTGAGTTAAAACAAACACTTGAGAGTTGCAAAACAAGAAATAAATGGAAGCTGCAATAAGGAAACAGTCAGAGTATAAAGAAAATCCATTCAGAAAACAGGCTATTTTCAGTGCCGAATGATGTGAAGCGCGAAGTAGGCTGGACCAAAGTATTCGAGTAAAAATATTGTAAGTCGGCAACCATGAATACTTTTACCAGCAATGTTTACTAGAGTTAAGGAGATAAAAATTTTCGATGACGAGTATAAGCTGAAACGATTCATCATGGTCAGAAACAGCCCTTAGGAATACTTTGAGGCAATCAAAGTAGAGAAGAGGTGGAACATGCTCCTAGCTAAGAGTAAGTAATTGAATGAAGATAGTAACTAGTGGCAATACATGACCGTAGCAAGCAATAGATAATCAAAACAAAATGATGGTGATAGCAGGACATACATGCTTTCAATAGTTAAGGTCAAAGTCAGTTGGAGCGACTTTGCCGGATCAAAGGCATACGAATTAGTTTTAGAATGTTAAGGAGCCAATCTATTCTTTTTGTTTTCTTGCAAAAAACCATCTCACTTTCGAGTATAGAGATTGTGCTTAAGGTGCATGTGTGAAAATTTTCGAGTAGATCAGCTAAGAAGCAAGACGGACTGCTTTCTTCAATCAGATGAAATAGGATTTCAAACTGAAATAACCAGAAAAGATGCAAGAGGGTCCACGTTCTATTCGTTATCAAGAGAACAACATATACCAAGAAGAGCGAGTCACATCATAACATAGCAGCCAAACTAGTTGCAGCTGACACTTCAAAAATCAGGTTACAGACTTTAGACGGCAGTCAGATTAATCATACATTAGCTAGTAGGTGGATCAGACCCTACTTGTCTAGACGAGGTCAATGACAAGCAATTAAACAGGAAAGATTGTGAACTGAAGCAAGATCAATTACAATCAAGATGACCTATTGCAGCATCTACTGACAAGTTCTCACCCAATGGATACCAAAATTACTTTTGTTAATCACCCTATGGAGAACGTATCTCCAAGAAAGTAATCACATAGGATAGTCACAGAACAACCTTCAGACAAATCAAACGACTTAAATAATTCCAATTCGACTGTCAGCTCACATGTGATAAAGCTACTATCGAACACCAGAAAGAGATCCTTACTAACTACTTAGGAAGCATCACTGTCAGATTTAAACAATAAACTATTTGATAATGATGGTCAAAGAAAGAATTAAGAGAAGAAAAAAGTATTTCTGCAATTAAATGAAAAAGACAACCACATGACATAAACGTGCGGAACTTTTAAAAGCATCCAGAGGAAAGTTTTAAAGTCTCTCAGTGCGTCTATTTAAAATAAAAAAAAGATAAAAACAGAAAGATGGCGCATTGACATGAGCGCCTAGTTAAGAAGCAACTGACTGTTCTTTGAAGAGCAGACCTTGGGTTCGATTGCCCATCTAGCCAACCATCGTCGGTGGGCTTAAGACCCATCTTAGTGGCCAGGCGTGTTGTGGTAGTGCAGCTATTAACATCCCAGAACTAAGAGAGGGCAGGTGTGTCTCTTCTGTGAGTCAAGTCCAGCTGTGCTACAGGTCAACTTAGGCCAGCTGGGCTATAGAAGAGCCCCTGTCTCAAAAATAACATTAATAATAACGTTAAAATAAGATATAAAACAGGAAAGAGCCAATGATTATGAGTACATATGCTCACTACAGAGCTTGATAGAACAACCACAGAATGATATCAAACCCAACAGACAAGAATAAAATACAAAAATCAAGCAGAGGAATCTATTAATAAACAGCAAAGAAAACGCATATTACAAAGTCAATCAATGAGCCAAAGAAGCTCGTGTTCTTTTGAAAGATAAACAAGATATGAAGACATCACCCTTGAGCCCACGATTCAACCCAAAAAGAAAGAAAACAGTCAACCGCCAAATCAACAAAATTCGTAGCATGAAAGGAGAAACATCTCTAAACACAGAATCCAAAAAGTAATCCAGAATCATTAAACAGGAAACTTTAAAATCGTATCTCTACTTAGATTTGAACCTAAAAGAAATGAATGAATATCTTCGAAATCAAGGGATTCACCAAGCCTCAACTAAGAATGAGGATCAATAAGCTTAAACAACCACAAACATATGAAGAAAACTTGAAAAATAAGGCAAGAAACCTCCCAAGTCAAAAAAATGCCCAGGCCCCAGACTGGATTTTACACTTCAGAGATTCTAGCCATTACATTTAATAGAAGACCATACATTAGCTTAAGTATTCAGATAAGGCTAGATACAGAGAGTATGAATGTGTCCCAATCCCATCTTGTATATAGGCTGCTATCACGTCCGTATCTAATACCAAAAGGCCATGTGCCAAAGATGTTGACAATGGAAAAAAAAAAAAAGAAAGCTATAGACCCATATCCTTGATGAATATAAATGCAAAAATTCTCAACAAAATTCTTGCAAACCAAATACAGGCACACATCAAATAGGTCATCCACCATGATCAAGTTGGAGTTTATTCCAGAAATGCAGGTATGGTTCAACATACATAAATCAACAAATGACTAAATCACATAAAGGGACTCAATGACAAAAACCACATGGTCATCTCAATTGATGCAGAAAAGGCCTTTGATAAAATTCAACATGCCTTTATGTTTGAAGTCCTAGAGGGAGTTAGACTGGAGGGAACATACAACAACATAATTAAAGCTAAATAAAACAAACCCACAGCCAGCATCATTCTAAGCAAAGAAAAATTAGAAAGATTTCCCTTGAAGTCAGGAACCCAGCAAGGCTGCCCACTATCTCTACTCCTTTTCAATACAGTGTTTGAAACTTTTGCTATAGCAATAAAACACTAGGAGGAAATTAAAGGAGCATTAATTGGAAAAGAGGAGGTCAAACTATCCATTTTTGCAGATGACATGATATTATACCTAAGGGATACCAAAAATCCCACCAGAAAATTCCAAGAAATGATTAACAATTTCAGTAGTGACAGGTTATGAAATTAATCTACAAAAAATCAGTAGCCTTTCTATGTGCCAATAATAAGCAATTAGAGAAGGAGTACATGAAAACATTTCCATTCACAATAGCCTCAAAAAAAAAAATCTCAGAAAAAACCTGACTATAAATATTAGAGATCTCTACAATGAAAAATTTAACTCTTTGAAGAAGGAGATTGAGGAAGACACCAGAAGACAGAAGGACGTCCTGTTTTCATGGATTAGAAGAATTAATATAGTAAAAATGATCATTTACCCAAAGTAAAACATAGATTCAATGCAATTCCAATCAAAATCCTCATGACTTTCTTCACAGAATTAGAAACAAAAATCCTCTAGCTGGGCGTGGTGGCACACGCCTTTAATCCCAGCACTCAGAAGGCAAAGACAGACAGATCTCTGTGAGTTCAAGGTCAGCCTGGTCTACATAGTGATTTCCAGGACAGCTGGAGCTACAGAAAGACCCTATCTCAAAAAGACCAAAAAAAGGAAACAAAAAGAAAAAAAATCTTAAAATTCATATGGAAACAAAAGTCCCCAGGGGAATTACTATACCAGATTTCAAACTCTATTACAGAGCTATAGTCATAAAAACAGCATGGTACTGGTACAAAAATAGACCCATAGATTGATCAATGGAACAAAATTAAAGACCCAAACTTGAGTACATGCAATTTCAGGCACCTGATATTTGACAAAGGGGCTATGAACACTCAATGGAGGAAAGGCAGTATCTTCAGCAAATGGTACTGGTGAAACTGGTTCACCACGTGTAGAAGAATGAAACTAAACCCCTACCTTTCACTTTGTACAAATGTCAACTCTAAATGGATCAAAGATGGCAATGTGAAACCTGAAACTGAAAATGTTAGAAGAAAATATTGGAAGTAATCTACAAGATAAAGGTGTAGGAAAAGATTTCTAAATCAAACAGCAGTTGTGCAAGAAACAACAAGTGGGACCTCACTAAACTAAAATGTTTCTGTACAGCAAAAGAAACAATCAAGTGAAGAGACCATCCTCCCACAGAGTGGGAGGAAATCTTCACCAGTGACACATCTGAAAGAGGTTTTACACCCAGAGTATATAAATTACTCAAAAAACAAAGGACCAAGAAAACAAATGATCCAATTAACAGATTGTCTAAAGGTCTCACAAGAGAAGTAAAGACAGCCAAGAAACATCTTAAAAACTGTTCAACATCATTAGTAATTAAAGAAATGCAAATTAAACCACTTTAAGATTTCATCTTACCCCTGTAAGACTGGCTATGATTAAGAAAACAAATGATACCAAATGCTGGAGAGGTTGTGGGGAAAGGGGGACACTAATTCATGCTGGTGGAATTGCAAACTCGTGCAACCCCTATAGCAAGCAGTATGGAGAACTCTTAAAAGACTAAAAATGAACATAATAATTGACCCAATCATACCACTCCTAGGTGTATACCCAAAGGATTCATCTTATAGCAAAGATACATGCACAACCATGTTTATTACTGCTCTTTTCACAATAGCAAAGAGCTGGAAGCAACCCAAGTATCCCTCAACTGAAGATTGGTTAATTAAAATGTGGTACATTTACACAATAGAGTTCTATGCAGTGGTTAAAAAAAAAAAAAAGTGACATCATGAAATTTTCAGGTAAATGGTTGGAACTAGAAGCTGTTATGCTAAGTGAAGTAACAGTCTCAGAAAAACAAATGGCGTATGTTATTCCTCACTTGTGGATCCTAGCACCAAATACTTATATGTAAGTCAAAGAGGGAGAATGGTCAGTAAAGATAATTCATTGACCGATATCGCTATAGTTACAGCTTGAAGTATATGTCTTTATTTTCCTCACTTCAAAGATTTATGAGAAAAAAACAAACCTCTCTTTTTTAAGTACATTAAACATACATCAACATACTATGTGATTTAGAAATGTAAAGTTATGGGGCTGGAGAGATAGTCTAGCGGTTAAGAGCACCAACCACTCTTGCAGAGAACCTGGGTTCGATCCCCAGCACCCACATGGTGGCTGAGAACCGTCTATAACTCCAATTCCAGAACTCCAGTTCCAGGGGAACCCTCTTCTGACCTCCAGAGGTTGCACGCAAATGGGTGCACAAACCTACATGCAAGACAGTAACATTCATACACATACAAAATAAAGAATTAAAAAATTTTTTTAAGTTTTTAAAAAAAAGAAAGACAATGTAAACTTTGACCAGGCGTGGTGGCACACACCTTTAATCCTAGCACTTGGGAGCGAGAGGCAGGCGGATCTTTGTGCATTCAAAACCAACCTGATCTACAGAGTGAGTTCCAGGACAGCCCGGGCTACAGGGAGACCCTGTCTCAAAAAAAAAAAAAAAAAAAAAGAAAAAAAAAACAAGACCTGTGCCCAAGGCCGCCAAGCGCCCGTCTGTTTGTGCACAGGGGCGGCCAGCTTGCGGGCCACCTTAAGCAGGCGCCATCCAACGCTAGGGACCATAGAGAGGAATTGCAATGGGTATAGGAAGGTCAGCCAGGAATGTGAGAGAAAATCTGGCTAAGACATCTGTCACCCCATTGACTGGCAGGGTGAATCTTGGTACAAGGGTATAATGAGTAGGCTGGCTCCCTTCTAGACACTTCCAAACAAGCTCTCGCAAGTCCATTTGTGAGGAGAACGTAGGGTAGGTCAACGCTTCCAAACTCCAGACACACTCCAAATGCAAGCGCACTGCAACGTGGCAGTTCTGCCTTTGTTGTTTTAAAAAAAAAAACAAAAAAAAAAAGAAGGTAAGCCAGTGGTTCGCACACTACTGTGCCCAGCCAACCAACGGCTGTCTGGGTTAGTGCAGGCCGGCTGGGGCCACCTCGGCAAGGTGGCCGATCCAAAGCTAGGAAATCATAGAGAGGGAAACTTTGTGTTACGTATAGCAAAGTAGCCAGCGGCAGCACACTATTGTGGCTGTGGGGACCCATTCGTGGGCCAAAAGGTACTCAAACACCCCCCACAACCCCCCAACCCCCCCACCCCACCCCCGCCAAGCTACTGATACTGCGAAGTGGAAGTGTCAAACTGCTGGTGGTCTGTTTAAAGGTTGTTGAGAAGAATACCCAGCAGGTGTCAGTGAATTGGGAGGCTGCATAGCCAACTGAAGGAAGAAAACAACAAGAAGAAACTGAGTAACCAACAAGTCCCCATAGCAACATTTGAGATTAGCACACAAAGGCGAAACAAAAACAAAAGGGAGAAAACACAAACAAACACAAAATACATACCAACCCAAAACACAACGGAAAACAACAACATGGGAAAAGCTCAAAATAAATCCCACGCAACTCCAACCCTCCTGTAGAAATCCCCAAAACAAGAAGTCTCTCCTGGAAGGGAACCAAGATAGCGACCTTAAAAAAGAACAATTGTAAACATATTC
>VZQC01007506.1:279554-301077 GCA_009823505.1 Rhizomys pruinosus
ATTAATTTTATTTATTTCTGTATGTGTATGAATGTACTGCCTGCATGCAAGTCTGTGCACCCGTGTCGTGCAACGCCGCGGAGGTCAGAAGAGGGTCTCGGATTCCCCTGGAGCTGGAGTTCTCCTGGAATTGGAGTTTTAGACGGCTCTCGGCCGCCATATGGGTGCTGGGGATCGAACCCCGGTCCTCTGTAAGAGCAGTCGGTGCTCTTAACTGCTAGGCCATCTCTCCAGTCCCAGGAAATTTTATTTTAACTACTGCTGTGACACTTAGGTGGGCATGGTGGTGCACGCCTTTAATCCTAGCACTTGGGAGGCAGAGGCAGGCGGATCTTTGTGAGTTCAAGGCCAGCCTGGTCTTCATAGTGAGTTTCAGGACAGCCTAGAGCTCCAGGGAGACCCTGTCTCGAAAAGACCAGAAAAAAAAATAAATAAATAAAGGAAATTAAACAAATTCTGTTGTGTATGAACAACCAAACCACCTCAGGGTACAGGAAATATCAAGTTGTAATACAGCTGAGTCTGTGTGTACCTCTTTTCAAAACCACAAAGGACACAGGCTTTGTCTTGTTCATTGTTTTATTCACCAGTACACTGTGTCACAGTGTCATGGTGTCAAACTTGGTGTACAGTTTCACACATGTCTTTTAAGGAAGTAGGCCTAAATCAAATCAAATGATTGATTCCCAGCCAACTCCTTTGTCCTAGATAGTCTGCACTTGGTAGCAAACAAAAAGTAGTAAATGGCCATATAATTTCTGCTATTATCATCTGCCTAGTATCACAGTTGGTGAACATGAATTATTTTTTAAAAAGGAAATGACTAGCGCTAGAGAGACTTGAATAGCTCTTAAATATAAAGATTTGAGACTCTGGATTGAGAAGCTCAATAAAGTATTTGCTTCCCTTGTTGGCAAAAGCTTTGAAGATTTATCTTCTATCTCTTGTGTTTGCATAGTGGTCCCAGGGGACCTTTGAGAAAGATGCATAGTGTCTTACTTTCATCCCTATTGCTGTGACAAAATATGCTGACAAATGCATCTTAAGAGAGGAATTGACTCACAATTCCAGGTTACAGTCCATCACCATTTGGAAGTCAAGGCTGCAAGAAACATGAAGCAGCTGGTCACATCCTATGCCCCATGAAGAGCCTAGAACAGTGTCTTAATTCACGTGCACACCTAGTGTTCAGCTCATCTCTCCATGCTTACCCAGGTCAGGATTTTCTTCCTAGGGAATGCTGCCACCTGCTAAGGGCAGGTCTTCTCACCGAAGTTAACATAGTCAAGATAATCCCCACAGACACTCCCACAGGCCAGCCCACTAGAGCCATTCCTCCTTGAGACTCCCTTCCCAGATCATTCAAAATGGTGTCAAGTTGACAATTAAAACTAACCATTACACTTAGTAATAAGTCATCACCCATTTAAGCTCATACTTCACTCTGGGAATGACACCAAGCTACCCACTTCCTCTCATCCCACACCCAGAGACAGCTCTACTCTGGACACTTTACTGTGTCATCTTTGGTCACAAGACAGGCAAGTGCTGATGGGTCAAAGAAAATGGATTCAGCTGCTGAGGACGACTACAGTGTTAGCATAATTCATTGTTTAAATTTGTGACTAGAGCCACAATTTATATTATTCCTATTAACGTGGACTAACAGGACCATTGCTAGTTAGAAAGTCCACAGGTAAAATGATAAATACCAAATTTGGGAATGTCTAGGACCCAGATGATGAGACAATAAGATAAAAACTGTAGCAAAGAAGAAGAGGAAGGAGGAGGAGGAGGAGGAGGAGGAGGAGGAGGAGGAGGAGGAGGAGAAAAGGAGGAGGAGGAGGAGAAAGAACCCAGTCTGTGCCAAGAAGCGGTCCTTTATGGCACCAAGTGTGGTTAGGGAATTAGAAATTCTTCAATGAAAGCATGACATGTTCTCTGTGAGAGAGAAACTGGCGTTGGAGAGGATTTGGGTTTCGTTCATTCACACAATTACAAGCATTCAAGTGCCAACTTCTCTCCAGTCCACAGAACCTGAAGTGAGTCTACTTAGACGTCTGGCCTTGGTGATCATACTAGGAACTGAGGACTCTTAGCTGTGTGCATGACACAGAGCACTATGGTCAGAAGCTGAGCACAAGGCATTGAGCAGAGAGAGGGAACTCTAAACCACAAGAGGAGTGGTAATTTCCCACCAGCCCCTACTTACATGTGACTTTAAGCAAAATATTACGAAGGCACAGTGACTCCCTCTATGGAAGTCCACGGAAGACAATTGTCTAGAAGTGTGAAGCCTCAGTTAACCTTGAGTCACAGGCTGTACAACAGCATACAGATCAGTCGAGAATGCTGGAGCTAAAGCAGCTTAGAGAGCACTAGTTGAGGGCTCCACCATTTTGAGGTTGCCTAACCCCAAACAGATGCTTTCTATTTTAAAAGCCTCACTTTTACTGTGTAGATTCTGAGGAAAATAATAGTATATGTTATATGGCTCTTACAGAGATCAAGTGAGTACTTAGCATGGTGCCTGAAAAGAAAGAAGTGTAACATCCATAATGGTATGTACTTCTTACCAACAAAATAGATACCATTTTTTTCTTGCCAAACTGTTAAGGAAAGTAATTTCATGATGTTTTAGAATATTAATTCCAGATAAATGGAACTCACTGTGTGTGTGTGTGTGTGTGTGTGTGTGTGTGTGTGTGTGTTTTCTTTTTGGTCTTTTTGAGACGGGTCTCCCTGTAGCCCCAGCTGTCCTGGAACTCGCTCTGTAGACCAGGCTGGCCTTGAACTCACAAAGATCCACCTGCCTCTGCCTCCCAAGTGCTAGGATTAAAGGTGTGCACCACCACACCCAGCTTGTTTTTTTGTTTCTTTGTTTCTTTATTGCTTGTTGAAAATGTAATTTTCAAGTGCTTGAGGCTAATTGAGACCATATCAATTCAGCCCTTCCCTTATGAAACCATTATCCCTTCCTTTAGAGTACAGAGTTATTGTAGGCTGAGAAATAAGGCTCCAAATGTATCCTGATATTTTTCTTTATAAGCAGAGAAACTGGAAATTAAATTACCTGGGCAGCTGCTTCAAATGCTCTGAAATATTTTGCTAAGGACACACTTCAAATGTTAGCATTTTCTAAGACCAGCATGTCCCTAACACTCTCCAAGCTTCATATCCCTTGGAATTAGGCTAAGCACTTGAGGTTGCCTGTTCATATATAGCAGCACTTTGAAAATCCACAAGATTTATGTATTTAATAAGATCTACAGAATAACGGGGTTTGGTGCCAAACACAGTTTAGGAACTAGGACTGGCTCCCAGAGCAAGCTATTCAGATGGAAGAAAATATAAACAACTTAATTTCAACTGTCTTTGGGGCTATAAATGATTTAGAGCTGGGATCATCTCTCTTTTTTTCTTTTTTATGTTAGCAGTACCATATCACACTGGTTTGCAAAACACTGGATAAAATAAGAAACATACTCAGAGTTCCTTCACTGAATTACCTTCAATAATGTCACTCAGTGACTCATAGGAAGTGTGACAAAATGAGACCCAAGAGTCTATGGCTTAAATGGCAAATGTCTACACACGAAGACATAATCCAGACAGTAATGAAACAATGGGGGCAGGTGTTAGAGAATGGCCTCTCTGTCATTTGGGATTGGCAGCACAGTGTGGTAGAGGGTTCAAATTGCTGAAGATCATTATGCCCACCATCCTCTCATCTTAAGGGCATGTAACCTTGCTGTGATCCAATTCCTGTGAGCTCACAGTGTGGAAAATAGCAGCAACCAAGAATTCTCCCATCAAAAACACCAGCCTCCCTTATCAGACATAGACAACACTCTGAATGACACTGCACCCATGACAGAATAGGACTCTTCCTCTTCTATAATCTTAACATTTGTGTCCTCCTGTGTTCATATGTGTAAATCTTAATTTCCATGGTTATAATGGTTTTAAGATGTGGGAACTTTGGGAGTGATTAGAAGATGAAGATAGAGTCCTCATGAATGGAATTAGCCCCTAATAATAACAGCCCAAAGATGTTCAGTCACCCCTTTACCACGTGAGGATGCAGAAGGAAGGGGCTACTTATGAACCAGGAAGTGGTCCCTCACCAGACACCTCATCTACCAGTGCTCTGACATAGTACTACCAGCCCCAGGACTATGAGCAATAAATTTTTATTTTTCAAGCCACCCAGTCCATAATATTTTCCTATCAGCCTACAGGAGACTAAGACAATCCTTCAAATTCTCATTCTTTGGTTGCTGCCCGCTAATCTGGGCAAATGGACTAATAACTTAACTTGATCAAACTTGGAGAGTCTTTTCTCCTTCCCCCAGGCCACTGAACTCTGGCTCTCTCCTAAGCTGAAGCATGCAGCCAAAATGTAGAATTTCCTGTCCACACCGTCCATGCCACTAGATGATGCCACTTATACACACCACACTCTCTTGCATTCTTCAGTCCTCTCCCCTCAGGAAAGCTCCTTTCTACCTGAGCCACTTGCAGACATGACAGACAGAGCATCTTCTGGAAGCAGTGGTGCCTTCCTCCTTCTGCAATGATCCCTACAAATTTAGTTCCTCTCCATCACGTCCAGACCTACATTTTCATTTGGTTTGAGCAAACTGTACTTTTTATTCTGTCCCCAGTCTTTTAAGTGTGTGTGTGTGTGTGTGTGTGCGCTACTTCAACCTATCTATTAAGAAGATATGTCACAGTAACCACACAGGCAAAAAAAAAAAAAAAAGAAGATATGTACATATCAAAACAGATATCAAGTTCACAGCTTGCAGTAGAGATAAAAATAAAAACAATAAAGCCTCCACTTTTGAAGGAGATGAGAAACAGATAAGAAACAAATAGCAAAAGAAATAAGTGCCGTGCGGAAAAGTCAAGCAAAGTAAGTGACAAGGTTGTTGGGTTATACACCCTCTAACTGGACCCCTTTTTCGCATTCTGGGACAGAGATAAGAAAGCATACTGTGCTGTGACATTGCAGTCCCTCCCCTTGAGGTCCATGATAAATTTATGGTCCTACTTGCGCAGGCTTCTGCTACCGTGGGCACATAGGCTAGGCCAGGCTTGGTCATATGATGTGAAGCACTCCACTCCCTGAAAATCTGAGACTCAGAAAATTCCCTTTGTTCTCTAGAAGGGTCTGTCCCTTCCTTCAGGACTCACTTCACTGTCTATAGTGAAATGCCTTAACTCTCCTAATATTTTGGAAATTGAAGGCCTTCCCTTCAAGGCCCAATCATGGCTGCCCATGGCAGTGAGATTTTTTTTTCTCCTAATAAAACTCACCTGAGGGGCTGGAGAGATGGCCTAGCAGTTAAGAGCGCTGACTGCTCTTGCAGAGGACCTGGGTTCGATCCCTAGCACCCACATGGCCCCTGAGAACTGTCTTTGACTCCAGTCCCAGGGAAATCAGATGCCCTCTTCTGACCTCCACTGCATTGTATGACACGGGTGCACAGACCTACATGCAGACAGTACATTCTTACACATTAAAAAAAAAAAAAAACCTCACCTGAGAAGTAATTTTGTGTCAGCTCCTTTCTAAGAACCTTCCACCCTTTTTAAATTTTTTTAACCATACTGACTGAGTTAAAAGGTGTCATGGAGAGCATTAACACATATAAAGACTCTGAGGTCTGTGCTAATTTAGGGTATTGAAGAAGCAGCAGATCTTCATGTATTTGGGACAAGGTTAGCAAGGGGCAGATCAAATCGAAGGGGGGGACTGTTGTACATCACACAGCATGTGTTTCATTTGGTTTCTGTTGTGGTGATAAAACACTGACTAAAACCAAGTTAGGGACAAAAGAATTTATTTGGCCTACAAGTTACAGTCCATCATGTAGGGAAGCCAAGTGAGGAACTCAAGGAGGAACCTGGAGGCAGGAACTTAAGAGAGACCATGCACGAGCACTCTTCACTGGCTCGCTTGCTACTTATACAGCCCAGACCCGCCTGCCCAGGAGTGGCAATGCCCACAGTGAGCAGCACCCTCCTATGTCAATGAACATTGAATAAAATGCCCACGAACATGCCCACAGGCCAGTCAGAGGGAGGCGATTTCTCAGTTGAGGTTCCCTCTTCCCAGGTGAGTCTAGTTTGTGTCAAATTAACAAAAAACTAACCAGCACAGCACGCAGATCATTGCAAGGACTTGAGAGTTCCATCTGAGTGAGACAGGGAAACTTTAAGGCTTTTAAGTAGTAGAGTTATAGTCTGACTAACAATTTTTTTGGTCTTTTTGAGACTAAAGACTCCCTTTATTCCCTGCTGGCCTGGAGCTCGCCATGTAAACCAGGCTGGCCTTGAACTCACAGAGATCCTCCTGCCTCTGCCTCCTGAGTGCTGGGATTAAAGGTGTGCACCTCCATGCCCGGCCTAAAACAATCTCTTTACTGCTCACTAAAAACAAACATGGCAGGACCACACTTCGAGGATCTCAGATCACAGAAGAACGCACCGGTGACTAATTACATCCCCTTCATTTCATCCAAACCCTTAAACAGAGGTCACCTCCTCAGAAAAGCGTTTTCTTCCTGTCTTCTTCTAGCAGGGTCTTACCAGGCAACCCAGGGTGGCTTTGAACTGTCCATCATTCTGCCTCAGCCTCTCGAGTGTTGAGATTATAGACGTGGATCAAGTTTATTTGGAGACAGGTGTGACTGAAGCAGGCTCTCATGTCCCCTCATCTTTGTAATTTGGAGCACCTCAACCTGACTTTATCTATTTTATTTAAAATTTTCTAAAAACTTAGTTTGAAATAAATCTAATACCTCTTTGTCCTTTGTTTTTTAAGTTTATTGTCCTTATTATAATTATATTCCCTATAAGCCCCATAGTGCACGATTAGGGATTGTATGGCTTTTACTGATAACCAACCTGAAAATTTTCCATTCTTATTTATCAAAAATTGAATCCACTTACTTGTTCAAAATGATATGTCTAAAGTATGCCAGTTGTGATGGTCAGTTTACATTGTCAATTTGACACAACCGAGACCATTTGGGAAGAGAGATACAATAAGGACTGTCTATAACAGGTTGGCCTGTGGGCTTGTCTTTGGAGAATTATTTCGATTACATTAAAGGAGGTAGGAGACACTATTCCCTAGGTAAGGGATCCTGACCATAGAAGTGTAGGGAGGGTGCTGAGTACAAGTAGACAGAAATAGACACAAGTAGACAGAAATAGACACAAGTAGATACAAATAGATACAAGTAAAGACACAAGTAGATACAAATAAACACAAGTACACAGAAATAGACACAAGTAGATACAAATAGACACAAGTAGACATAGACACAAGTAGGCACAGTAGACATGTATGCATTTATTCTCTTTCCATTCTTAAAAGTGGAGATGACTGGTTGCTTTAAGTTCTTACTTCGACTCCCGTGCAATGATGGACTATATAACATGAACTTGGAAGACAAATGATCCATTTCTTGCTTAAAGTTGCTTTTGTTGGGGTTTTTTATCACAGCAACATAAATGAAACCAGAACACCAATTATTGTCCCTGTCTTCTAAATAAAAATATTTGTATTCTTTTCTGTTATTTTTTTTTCATACACGGCTTTATAGATTATGTTTCAAATCCTGTTTTCCTCTTGGGTGTTTTTTCTACTTCTCATATCAGGGATCAAAAATAACTTTATTTCCTCTCATTATTTATAATCAATAAGTCAGTAAGTTCTAACTCTGAGCATTAACCTAAGTCCTCTTTTCATGCTCAAATACTTGTATTTTTCTTCTCTGTGTTATCTACCTCATCCCTAAAAGCTGCCTTCACTGCACAGCACCTACTATAAAATCATACATGCAGGGTGTCAATATGTTAGGACCTAAACTTTCTTTTCTCATTCAAGCAGAAAGTCTATTTCAGAGGAAGGCAGTATATCTGATTATCTCGGAGTGGTTCAGAAACTGTGTCCACTCTCTATTTTCTCAGTTTTCTCTATTTTCTAAACCAATGAAACATGATTGAACTGAGAAGTCCATTTTTACTGGTGAAGTTCAAACCCTACTTCAGGGTATAGTGAGGGTCAGGTTAAAGCCTCTTTTTGCCTACAGAAAGTTTATAAATTCTTGGAGAAGCTCAACAGGCATTTTTCACACATGTTCACAGTACTTTGATTTCTCAAAAGAAGATGAGAGTACCCCTTCAACCCAAAATGTAGTCTGTAGATAATCATCTGCAATTTTCATATGCTTAGAAAACATATTTGTATATTTTACTGCTCATTTAATTATTTGGAAGGAGAATCAAAAAGGCCTTTCCCTTGAGCCACTGTCATGCCCAGAAGTAATTTCTTTATGTTTCACTCAGGAGTGAGCCTGCTAGAAAAATAATCAATGGAACAATTCTGGTGGCCAATTTGTTAGTCTATGTTAAACATATTTGTTTAATGCTGTTATCAAATCAATTTTGGTGGTTATAAATGCCCAAATATCCAAACGTGTTTCTCAAGATATCTCTAACTCTGCAAATCTAAGTAAGTAATGATAGATATGGACCAGATACCAGAAGACAGAAGAAAAATTGAGCGAGATGTTGTAGGGCTCATGCCTATAATCCCAGCACTTAGGAAGCTGAGACAGAGGATCAAGAGTTCAAGGACAATCTGGGCTACATAGACAGACTGTCTCAGAACACACAACAAAAGCGGTAAGGAAAAAGAAGAGTTGGAGAGATTGCTCAGCGTTAAGAATACTTGCTGCTCTTACAGAGGACCTGAGTTTGGTTCTTATCACCCACGTCAGGTGGCTCGCTACCACCTGTAACTCCAGGGAATCCAGCCCCTCTTCTGGCTTCCTTGGTACTCATGTGCACATTCCCTCACGTAGATACACACACACACACACACACACACACACACACACGGACAAACAAAATTAGAAACAAACATTTTTATTTAAAAAATATAAAACGAACAAAACTTGAGAGAAGTGATATTTATCATCAATTTAAACCACCAGAAATGCAAAAGATCTAAATGTAAAAATAATGGCCTTATTAATTTATATTGTGCTTCAAACCAGTGTACAACCAGTCGAGGTGGCACGCCTTTAATTCTAGCACCGGGAAGCAGGAGCCGGCAGATTGCTGGGAGATCAAGGACAGCATGGTCTCCATATGGAGCTCCAGGCCAGCTGGGCAAAACCTGTCTCAGTAAACAAAACAAACAAAAAATAAACAAGAAACAGATACATGAGAGTAATTTAAAAGTTGTAATAAGAATAAGCTGAATGGGCTGAAAGATGTCTTAATGGTTAAGACTACTTGATGCTCTTACAGAGAAAATAAGTTCAGTTCCTAGCACCTATATCAGGCAGTGTACAACTGCCTGTATCTCCAGCTCTAAGGGATCTGACTCCCTCTTCTGTCCTGTACAGGCATCTATACTCACATGCACACAGGTATGTACAGACACAGACATAGACAGACAGACAGACAGACAGACACACACACACACACACATAATTTTAAAAACAAAATAAAAAGGAGAGGGACTGAAGAAATAGCTCAGGGGCTAAGAGCACCTGCTGTTCTTCAGAGGACCCAGGTTCAGTTCCCAGCACCCACTTTACATCTCACAATTATCTGTAATTCCAGTTGCAGGAAGTCTGACACCCTCTTTTAGCTTCCTCGGGAACCACAGTCACATATTGCATGTACATACATGCAGGCAAAACATTCATACACATAAAATAGAAATTAAAAATAATAAAGCACAAAGAAGAAAGAAAATCTGTACATATTTTCAAATTCTGGTCAGAAAGCAATGCTTGGCTTCATGTCTCCAGCATTTAAAATCATGTGCCAATTTCTGTCTCATCCTGTACGTGCCAATTCATCAAGGCAGAAGTGGATGCATTTAAATTACCCTAAATTTCCCCTTTTGGAGCCTATTCGTCATGTTACTCATTCATTTTGGGACAGAACTGTGAGGAGACAGCTTCTTGGTGAAGTAAACAACAGTGGTGTGTCATGTAGACAGCTGTGCAGTGCAAGTGCTGGGTGACGTGGCTGAATTATGTAGATATCTCTCACCATGTGATTAAGAAATTAAGGTAGTACTAAAGGCTAGACTAACTACTTTGTGATGTTACCCTGAACAAACATAGATCACCACAATGATAAAATACACAATTATCATTAATAAGTTATCTAATTACATCATTGACAACACACCCATGCAGGCAAGTAGCAAAGATTCCTGGCCTTTTGGGGTTTGCTAATTTTCTCACAGATGGTAACTAAGGGAAACATCAAATAGAGCAAAATTGGTTCTCGGGGAGACTGTGCCAGGAGCCATGTTGCTGTGTGAGCATTGTCACTCAAGCAGGCAGGGAAGTATTTGAAAGGAAAGATGTCCATATTCCAAAGTGGCTTTGGGTGGTGATGTTAGTTGTAGCCTAGAGACATGTGTGGAGACACGAGAGCCTGGGGAAGGGGACTCAGCGGAGCAGCCAACAGTGGGCACCAGGGGCAGCACAGGCACAAAGAAGGTATTGGGGAGGCGTGGGGGTGAGTCAGCAGAAGGAGGGGTGGAGAGTGACTTGGAGGTTTAGCTAATTTTCCCTTGTTCCTAAGAATAATTCAAAAGCAAAACAGATTTAAATCTGAAACATTTTATTTCTGAAAACTAAAAAGCCTTTCATTTCCATTCGTATGAATGTCCGATGTGGTGCCAGATATTTAAAGTATGGACTGCATACCCCAGTCCTCGCAGTGAGCTGCTGTTGTCTATGTTCTAGGATGTTCTTTAAAACATCTTAAAATTGCTTTTTTAATAACAATAGAAATCTCTAGTGTTCTCAAATAAAACAGAAGCTCAGGGGAGTGAATTCCATTCTTGGCCTCACATGATATCAAGAACCAGGCCAAGCCAGTTGTGTCAGCGCACATCTGCAAACACAGCACTTAGGGAGCTGAAGCAGGAAGATTGTGAGTTTGAGGCTATCCTGAGCTATATAGTGAGACTTTTTCTCAAACAAACAAACAAACAAACAAAAAACAATCAAAAACCAAAAAACAAGGACTGGTGGTGCAGCTCAAGGGTAGACCTCTAGGTTACCATGTGCAAGGATCTGAGTTCTATCCACATCACTTGAAGAGGATGGGGAAGCATTCCAGGCCCCAAAGCTCAGATGCTTTAGTCAGCTGCTTATTCTATGGTAAACTTAATTTGTAGTCTCTGGTTCTTGAGGTGTTCTTATGTGATGTCACATAATGGTGATGCTTGAATAAACACAGCCTGACTTTAGCAGATCCTAACTATCCTATCCCCAGTTCTCTTGGAACAGTCCTGTTGAACAAGGGTTCTCCTCTTTCTTTTATTGAAATAAGCAGCATGAAATGGAGAAGTAAAAGTTGGGCCCTTATCAGAGAATTATATTCATTCTGACTCCTACCTACCTAAAATAGCACACACAACCACAAACAGATGTTATCAGTTTAATCCTATCTCTTGTTTACAACAGAAATAAGATCATCTTTTTGCTTTCAACAAATATCTGCCTTTTGCAATACTTGATATATAAAACATCACACACAGACACACACACACAGACAGACACACACACACACACACACACACACACACACATGTCCACACACCAGTCTGGGTAAAGGTCAAGGAAGGATCATAAGGGATTAAGGAGATCTCAAGGCTCAGTAATCTTGACTACATTGTAAACAATTTAAGATAAAATTAACTTCATGATTGCAAGGTTACGGAAAATTTATCTGTCCACAGCATGTACATATTGTAAAAGCCATTCCTGATGATTCCATAGTAGCTGCTTATGAAAATCCATCAATACAACACATTTTGTACATTTTCACACATTTTGAATATTTTTTTGATTGATTGACAGACTCTTTTTAGAACAGTTTTAGGGTTACAGAGAGATTGAGCAGAAAGTTTCCAGATGTGAACTTCTTCTGTCCACAGGTGTCATTATTGTTTTCACAGAGCATTGATATGGTACATTCGTTCCACTTGATGAGCCAGCATTGAATTATTATTAATAACTGAAGTCTGTCATTTAAAGTTTGCTCAGTGGGTAACATAATTCCATAAGTCTTGAAAAGTGCACAATTACACTATCAGGCAGAGCAGCCCACTGCCCTAAGCATACCTCTGTTCTATCTAGTTATATTCCTTCTCATCCTTGAAACCACTAATCTTTTAACTGTCTCCAGAGTTTTGCCTTTTACAAAATGTTGAATACTAGTCACATATTGCTAATTACAAGACTAAGTTCTGAGAAATTCATCATTAAGCAGGTTCATCATTATATGACCATCATAGAGAGTAAGGAAGCAAATTAAAATGGCTCTGATTATCACTAGCTAATATAATTTCTGGGACCACTGTTGCCCGTGTGGCCCAATGGTGAACAAAATGTCATTATAAGACACATGCCTAGAAAAGTTGAATTCACATAGTAGGCAGCCTTTTTAACTGGATAGCCCTTTTTATTTGGGGGGTGGTCTTTTTGAGACAGGGCCTCCCTGTAGCCCCAGCTGGCCTGGAACTCACTCTGTAGACCAGGCTGGCCTTGAATTCACAGAGATCTGCCTGCCTCTGCCTCCAAAATGCTAGGATTAAAGGTGTATGTCACCATGATCGGTTGGACATCCTTTTTTAGCAATGTGCTTTTACAACTTGTGTGGCTTGATAATTATACTCACCAGGGTTCTCTACAGGAACAGAACCTGTAGAGAATGAAATATATTAAATATATCACTATTAGGTATTTTATGTATACATATTAAAAGACTTATTAGATTGGCTTATGAAATATAGTTAAAAGAGTCCAATAACAACTGTCTCTCATCTGGGAGGTTGAGAACCCAGTAGTTGCTTGATCCTAGAAGTAAGGGTCTCAGCAGTCCCAATCTGGCACTGAAGAGCTAAAGGGTTCCTGGAGAGCCACTGGTGATCAATCCACATTGGGAGTCCAGAAAATCTGGTACTAATGTCAGTGAAAGAATCAGCAAGAGCAACAGGGTAAATTAACTGAACAGTAAGAGGGAACACACACACATACACACACACACACACACACATATACATACACACACAAATACACACACATACACACACATACACATGCACACACATACACACATACACACACATACATACACACACATACACACATGCACATAAACACACACATACACACTTACACACACATACACACACATACACACACATACACACACACACATATACATTACAGTACAGAAATTTTCTGGGGGCTAGCAAGGAGGTACAGATACAGGAGATACAGGAGGAGACCTAAATATGATTAAAAATGTATGAAATTGGGCTGGAGAGATGGCTCAGTGTTAAGAGCACCGACTGCTCTTGCAGAGTACCCGGGTTCGATTCCCAGCACCCACAGGTGGCTAAGAACCATCTTTAAGCTGGCGTGGTGGTGCACGCCTTTAATCCCAGCACTTGGGAGGCAGAGGCAGATGGATCTCTGTGAGTCCAAGGCCAGCCTGGTCTATAGAGTGAAAAAACAAAAGAAAAGAAATGTATGAAATTCATAGAAATTCAATTTTAAAAATTAATTTTTAAAAAGAGGGAAGGCCAAGCAAGTGGAAGGAGAAAAAGCTTCCTTCTTTGGTGGCCTTTTCCCTAGGATGCTACAGATGCCATCCACATTTGCTGGAGCTTTCCATATCAATTAAGGCAATCAAGAGAGTCTCCCACAGATGCTCCCACAGGCCAACCTGATGGACAAGTCTTCAGCTGAGGCTCTGTGCTCAGCATCTAAGTTGTGGTAAGGTGACATTTAAAAATATTACAATAGTTCTGGCATGGTGGTGCACGCCTTTAATCCCAGCCCTCGGGAGGCAGATATAGGTGGATCTCTGTGGGTTCAAGGCCAGCCTGGTCTACAGAGCGAGCTCCAGGACAGCTGGGACTAAAAGGGAGACCCTGTCTCAAAAATACAAAAAAAAAAATTACAATAGTTCTTTTTTTTCCCCACTAAGTAATATTCCAGTGTATGGATGTTCCACATTAGTCTATCCTATTGAAGGACACAGGGTTGATGAAAGTGATGATTTCTAAATTTTAGTAATTATAAATAACACTCATGTGATCCTCATGCACAATTTTTTTGTGTAGACGAGCATTCAATTCATTGTTGAAATACTAAAGAATGCAATTACTCAATCATGTGATAGTCATGTTCAGTTTTATAGGAACTTCTGGGCTGTCTTCCAAAGCCAATATATTGCTGCAATCCTACAACTCAGTGAGAGTCCCCTTTGCTATATGTACTCTCAGCAGCATTTGGCATTGTCTCTCTCTCTGTTCTTGATTTCCCCACAATGATGGACTGTAACCTGGAATTATAAACCAAATAGCCCTTCCTCCCTCAGTTGATTTTTGTTGGGGTGTTTCATTATAGCAAAAGAAATGAAAATAAGACTCTTATGAAGATCAAAGTGAGCCCCAAGCTTGAGACAAAAAAACTAGCTGCCCTTTCTTAGCAATGAAAAATTATGTGTTATTAGTTTTCTTAGACACCTTTTATATAACCTCATACACTAATCTTGTTGACTTCAATGACCTTATACATTTTTTACACAATTGGTAATATCTTTTCAATCATAACTATCAATAAAAACTGCTATGACCATCACCAGCACTTTAAGAAAAAAGACCCGGGTGTAGTGCCACTCTACTAGGGTAGTGTTTGTCAAGAATGCATGAGGACCTGGGTGCTACCTTCAGCAATCCAGAAGATCAAAGTAAAAAATGTCCAAAGAAATGACACAATGACCACCAACAACTCAGCCCCACCGTGATCAAAGACACAAGTCTAAAAATATAAGAATGGAAAGAATGTTGTGCAAATTACTAAAAAAATAAGTAAATTAAAATGACTATTATAAGAAACAAATGAGATTATTCATAATAATGAAAGGCAAAATTTATATGGAAGGCATAATAACATTAATGTACACAGTCATATAGCTTCTAAAAGTATGAAAAACAAAGAGAAAAAAAAGACAAACTGACAATTATATGTTAGAAGTAAAAACTCAACAGACAGGTAGATAAAAGCAACTAGGTGAAAATATCAGTAAGGATATAAAAGACCTGAATAGGACAGTCGGCCAAGTTGACTTCACAGTCACAGGACACTACATGTGCTAAGAGGAAAATACAGTTTTTCAAGTGCAGGTAAAAGTTCTTAAATTTTGCCATAGACTAAGCAATAAATCCCAAAATATTGAAGAAAAAAAATTGCTTGCTTTTTCTTATATGACTTTCTCACAAAGCTACCAAAAGCAGACAAATAAATGTTGTCAGATCATTTTATATCAATGTTTTCAAACTCTGGTGAGCTCAAGGGTCAGTACTGCCGTAAACAGTTAGAAACATTCCCCAGAACTGACTCTTGCCAGTGTGATGATGTGGACTTAGAATCCTAGCACTCAGAAAGCTGAGGAGGAAGATTATGAGTTCAAAGCCAGCCTGGGTTATATAGTGAGACCCTGACTCCAAATGCCAAGGGATGGGGATACTGATTAGTGGTAAGGCATTTGCCTTGCATGCCCTAGGCCCTGGGTTCAATATCTCAAACCCAAATACAACTCCTTCTAGGTCCACTTAAAACAAAAATAAGAACTGATTCTTCTCTTTCTGTCATTAGTACTCATTGTGATACCTGTAACATCTATCCACATCTGTTGAATGTTATTCTGATTATTGACCTCCATTTACTACATTATCAGATTCCAAAATAGGTACACACATAGTCTGAGAATGTGAACATTTGGTTCCTAGTACAGTAGCCTGTACCAGAATAAACATTTCTCAGTGATTGTTCATCAATGAATGTTCTTTAAATTATTCTGACTCCTGGGGCTGAAGACATGGCTCAATAATTCAGAGCATGAGCTACTGTTGCAGAGTACCTGCGTTCAGTCCCCAGTGACAATATAGTGGCTGACAACTCCATAACTCCAATTCCAGGGGATCTGACTCCATGGGTACTGTATACACATGATGCACTTACATATATGCAAACAAAACACCCATACACATAAAATAAAAATAAATAAATCCAAAATATCATCTTAAAAAATAGTCGGGTCCTTTCTAAAATAAGATGCTTGCCTGCTTTCTATGCATCCCTCTCAGCACTCCAAAGGATTGATGTTAGAGAAAGCCCACAGGATGAAAAATGGGCCTGAAGTGAAAGCGTTGAACAAACCCCACTCTCGATTAATGAAAAGAAAAAGGGTTTCCTTAAGAATGACATTTTTTGGGCTGGAGAGATGGCCTAGCAGTTAAGAGCGCCGACTGCTCTTGCAGAGGACCCGGGTTCGATCCCCAGTACCCACATGGCAGCTGAGAACCGTCTTTGACTCCAGTCCCAGGGGAATCCGACGCCCTCTTCTGACCTCCGAAGCATTGCACAACACGAGTGCACAGACCTACATGCAGACAATACATTCATACACATAAAATCTTGCTGGCGCATGACTTTAATCCTAACACTTGGGAGGCAGAGGCACGCGGATCTCTGTGAGTTCGAGGCCAGCCTGTTCTACAGAGTGAGTTCCAGGACAGCCAGAGCTACAGGGAGACCCTGTCTCAAAAAGACCAAAATAAAATAAAATAAAATAAAATAAATAAATTTAAAAAGATTTTAAAAAAAGAATATTTTTTTAAATTTTTATTGATGCTTTGTGCATTTCGTACATCATTTTCCAATTCAGATCAGGCATATTTCCCTTTNCACCGACAACTACTGGAATGACTTTTCTAAGACTGGTGACAGTAGTGTTCTGGAGACAGAATGACAGTCCAGTGACATTCAGGGACTAGAAAGAAAAACTATCCAAGAAATGTAACAGCATGGTCATTAGAAATATTTCAATACTGTGAATCTCTTGCTAAAAATAAGGACAACTAAATAACTTTATTCACTGACAAAAAGCCACACATTCAAATAACTGTAACAGAGTGTGGAACAAATTGTAATTATTCAAAGAATCATCATGATTACTCATCAAAACTTTAACATTTGCCAACCATTTTTTTTTTCTTGTCAGAACACATCGTTTCTTCTGGGGTTCAGACCCTCAATTTGCCAAATTATGCTCCATAAATGTTCTTTTAGGTGGTTGAAACACACAATAGTATTCATATTCTAAAGGCTGGGGACCAGATTTGAGAAGCAGATGAATACCTTTCAAATGCAACTGTATTTAAGATATGTGAGAGAAAGGGAAAGAAAGAGGGCTCGGGCTACTCCAAGGACTCTCAGCCTATGATGCTTTGACGGTCAGCACAGGTGACCCTGCTGCCGTCTTCTCAAGTGTTTCTCTGTCATCTACCCCCCCCAAAGTGGTTCAAATTTCTGTTACTCCCCTCCCCCTTCCTCTCCTCAGCTTCCTTTTCTGTGCTTAAAACCTTCTGAGAGCTCTCGTTCAGAGATAACTGGAATGTGAACCCTGCAAAATATGGGTGTCTGGCCCTTTTAATACCCACCTAACGATATGAGACATGTCTGTTTGAGTCCATAAGATCTAACCCCCAGTGGAGCAAGGGAGCCGCCTCCAGGACAGATCAGAGAGCAAAGGACCCACCTCCAGGACGGATCAGAGAGTAAAGGACCCACCTCTAGGATGGATCAGAGAGTAAAGGACCCACCTCCAGGACGGATCAGAGAGTAAAGGACCCACCTCCAGGACGGATCAGAGAGTAAAGGACCCACCTCCAGGACGGATCAGAGAGTAAAGGACCCACCTCCAGGACGGATCAGAGAGTAAAGGACCCACCTCCAGGACGGATCAGAGAGTAAAGGACCCACCTCCAGGACGGATCAGAGAGTAAAGGACCCACCTCCAGGACGGATCAGAGAGTAAAGGACCCACCTCCAGGACGGATCAGAGAGTAAAGGACCCACCTCCAGGACGGATCAGAGAGTAAAGGACCCACCTCCAGGACGGATCAGAGAGTAAAGGACCCACCTCCAGGACGGATCAGAGAGTAAAGGACCCACCTCCAGGACAGATCAGAGAGCAAAGGACCCACCTCCAGGACAGATCAGAAGGTAAAGGACTGGGGTCCAGGATGGATCAGAGGGTAAAGGACCTGCCTCCAGGATGGATCAGAGAGAGGGGAAAAAAAGAAGATAGATGATAGATAGATAGATAGATAGATAGATAGATAGATAGATAGATAGATCGATCCTGGGTTACCTCCGGAGAGGTCTCATTGTGGGAGTCCTCTATAGGACTGATAGTGCTTGGTGGGAATTTCTTATTTGCTTTTCCCGTGTTGTTGATTTTTCTTTGGCATGTGGATTTGATTCCTTTTGTTTGTAATCTGACATGAAATTCAAGTGTTTCTTTTTGGGGTGGGGGGTATCTAACCCCCAGTAAAACATATAGGGCTCTCCACACTGAGAAGTTGTCTGGACTGGGAAATTGTCATATTTGTATTAAACGATCATTCTCAGGAGTCTTCCCCTATTCTGGGGTCGTCTCCCAGAACAAGGTTGTTCTGCCACCACCTACCCCATCACGGGAGCCATACTTTCTGCCTTTAACAGGATCCCATGACCTTGACCTCCTGTCATCAAACTGGTGTCCAATTCCCCAGGGAACTGCTGATTGTGAAGGTAATTTGATTGCTTGGTGTAAGCCAGCACATTAATGAGTTAACTGATAATATTGCATTTAACAGCCCTTTTATATTTTACTCTTGGTTGTGTCCCCCGAATCCTGGGTGTTAAAGGTTTGATCTCCAAATGGCCCCGTTAGGAGGGGGCAGAGCCTTTTAGAGGTGGAGCCTCATAGGAGCTCCTCAGATCATGACGGGTGTGCCCTTGAGGATGAGGAGCCCTGGCCCTCTACTCCTCTGCTTTTGTTCTCTGGCCATGAGCCAGTTGGTTTCGCTTCATCACGCACTCCTACCAGGACAAGCCACCAAAGGTCAAACTACCTGAACACTCAATCTGGAGCCAAAATAATCCTTTCTATATAAATTATTTTAAATATTTCATTATAGTAACAGAATGTTGACTGACACAAATACTTAACATAATTTAGAGCTTGCCCCTGTAAAAATTTTAAGTGCACCATACTGTGTTGAGATCTCTACAACTTTCTCATATTCCATGAGTACCTTAAACAGAGATTTAAAAGATGCCTCAAATGATGTCTTCATGTGTCAGGCATCATGTTGGATTTTGCACATTTAGGGGTAGAAAATGTACACATGGAACCTATATTGGGGGGGTTGTTCTGTTTTGCTTTACATTTTGTTTGTTTTGAGACAAGTAGCCATTGTAGCCCACTCTGTAGTCAGGCTGGCCTCATGTTCATGGCGATCCTCCTGCCTCAGCCTCCTAAGTGCTGGGACTATAGTGAGAGCTGGCATGCTTGGCTCACCTAGTACTGATCTCCTGAGCATTCTAATGGTAAATCACCAGTTCCTTAGCATATTGGACTGCTGTCTCCACGCCCTTGAAATTACTTCACGTGCAGACGATGGGCATCTGTTCTGTCACCTTATGATCAATTTTTGGAAGAATTATCTCCTGGGACTCATTTTCAGGCAAACAATAAACATGTGATTTAGTTTTATTTGCATTTTTCAGGGAAACAAAGCTAGGACAATGAGGAGCAGTGCCAAGTCTGAACATGTCCAGACACCACGTTGCAGGGGTGTCAATTCCGTCACCCGTGCCACCTCAGGGGTGTGCCAAAGCCCCTTGGATAGGCAGTAAGTAGGCTGTCAGTGTTTTATTGGGAACTCACATGGGAAGAATAGAGCTGTAATGTAGTTTTCAAGACATCAGTATTGTAATAGTCTCATGCTAGGAACACACCATTCTTTTTTAAAAAATGTTTAATTGACTCAGACTTTCATACAACATATTTTGATTATATTCAGACCCCTCCACACTGTCACTCCCCCTTACTACTCTCCCCAACTTCCTGTCCTCTATTATTAGTTTTAAAAACGTATTAAGTCTAATTTGTGTTCCTCAAATGCTCTTGGGTATAGGTCCATTCCCTGGGGCCTGGTCAACCTACCCAGCATTACACCCTTAAAGAAAATGGACTCTCCTCAGTAGCTATCGATTGCCAATAGCTCTTCAGCTAGGCCTGTGGGTTCATATGTGCAACTGCTCTGTTCTATCCAGAAAACAAGTTTCCTGGTTTTTATCCACCCCCTTTAGATCTTGCAATCATTCTATTCCCCTGTTCTGAAATGATCCTGAGCCTTGGGAGGAGAGGGTGATACAGATGTCTCCTTTAGGGCTGAGCACTCTGCAGTCTCTTACTGGCCAGTTGTGGGTCTCTATGTTAAATTGCCTTTTTTTTTTTTTGCAAAAAGTTTCTCTGGTGAAAGTTGAGAGATACATTAATCTATGGGTATAATAATAACAACTCATCAGGAGGGGGACTAATACTCTATCCATTTAACAGAATAATTTATTCTGTTATTCTCTATGGCCTGTGACTTGTCTAGTCACAGGTTCTTAGTCCCAATAATAATGCCAGTTATGGAGTCCATCTCATGAAGTGGGCCTTAAATCTAATCAGAAAGTGGGTGGTTACTCTCATAGCATTTGTGCCACTGTTGCACCAGTATGTACATCTTGCCCGGCTAGTTATTGTAGTTCAAAGGGTTCCCAGCTGGGTAAACAGATCTTTACTTTTTTGCCTTCCAGTGGCACACAGGCCACCTTCCAGTACTAGGAAAGCTAGTCAGTAGAAATGAAGCTGTAAGGTCAATACCAACTTGACTTCTTTGTATTTGTTCTACAACTCATGTTTATAATGTCTTCAACAATAGGGTTTTATTGTCAATTTCTGGAGGGTAACCAATAGCCAGTATTGTTTAAAGATCTATGGGATCTCCTTGGTCAACAATTCCCACCATATAAGCCAGTCTAGCTTCTAAAAGGAGATTTTCTTTTCCCAGAAGAATGATGGGATTATAGGTATGTACCACCAACCCAACTCAGATTCTGTGGGCTTCTGACCCCAAAATACACAACTTCCTTCCACTCATGAGAACATAACAGGATCTAGGATGATCAGAAGTTACAGAATCAAGGGTGTTATATAAAATAACTGCTCCAGCTGGGTGTGGTGGCACACACCTTTAATCCTAGCACTTAGGAGGCAGAGTCAGGCGGATCTTTGTGAGTTCAAGGCCAGCCTGGTCTATAGAGCAAGTTCCAGGACAGCTGGGGCTACAGGGAGACCCTGTCTCAAAAAGACCAAAAATAATAATAATAACTGCTCCATCCTCTGAAGAACTGTCTAGTGATAAAACAAGAGGCCGAATAGCTGTTACAGACTGGAAGAGACAAAGAGAATTTACAGCTAAATGTACTGCATGGTAGGATCCCAGAACAGAAGACAATAGCGGGGCAATTGGTTACATTTGTGGAAAAAAGTCTTCAGTTTAGCTCAT
>VZQC01007506.1:303323-519892 GCA_009823505.1 Rhizomys pruinosus
GGGGGGGGGGGGGGGGGAAGGGAAGGGGATATATGCCTGAACTGAATTGGAAAATGATGTATGAAATACACAAAGCATCAATAAAAATAAATTTAAAA
This sequence comes from Rhizomys pruinosus, assembly GCA_009823505.1. Classification (NCBI taxonomy): domain Eukaryota; kingdom Metazoa; phylum Chordata; class Mammalia; order Rodentia; family Spalacidae; genus Rhizomys; species Rhizomys pruinosus. The sequence continues at coordinate 303,422 of VZQC01007506.1, forward strand.
AAATTTAAAAAAAAAGAAATGAATTAAGGAAAAGATTTCTAATTAAGAAAATAGACACGCTTAACTGATTTAAATGCTATATATATATATATATATATATATTTGTATGCTGAATGTCATTCCATTAATATATACAATTTTATTGAAAATTTGCTGTGTAAATTTAAAACAAATTATGTTTTCTTAAATTAAATTTGAAATTAAATTAAAAAAAAAGAAAAGAAAAATATTATCTACATGAAAATAAAAAAAAAAAAAACAACAAAGGGCTGGGGGCTGTAGATATGGCTCATCAGTTAAAGAGCGCCAACTGCTCTTACAGAGGACCCAGGTTCCCAGCACCCACATGGCAGCTAAGAACCATCTTTAACTCCAGTTTCAGGGGAATCCAATGCCCTATTCTAACCTCCAGAGCAATGCATGACAGGGGTGCACCAACCTACATGCAGGCAGTACACTCATACACATAAAAAAAATAGTAATAATAAAGGGCTGGAGAGATGGCTCAGCAGTTAAGAGCACTGACTGCTCTAGCAGAGGACCTGGGTTCAATTCCCAGCACCCACATGGTGGCTAAGAACCATTTTTAAGCCAGGCGTGGTGGTGGCACAGGCCTTTAATCCTAGCACTTGTGAGGCAGAGGCAGGTGAATCTCTGTGAGTTCAAGGCCAGCCTGGTCTACAGAGTGAGTTCCAGGCCAGCTGGGGCTATAGGGAGACCCTGTCTCAATAAATAAATACATACATAATAAACTAAAATTAAAATAGCAAATGGTCCATGAGGCAAACTCCAGGATGGTAGTCTCATAGCTGAGCAAAGCAGAACTGCATTAAGTTAGCTCACAGGAAGTCTTTTGTCAAATTTTTAGGTTTCAAAAACATAGAACCAAAAGAGATCCATGATATAAATCAATGCAACCTAGACACAATCACCCTGGTTTTCCAGTCAAGCTTTTCTGCCTAGGATGCTTGTTACTCTTCTAAAGTAATGGAGAGAAAGTAAAATGCCAAGCATGGGTATAATATAAAAGAATATTATGTGATATATTTACTAGATTTTTTTTTTTCCTGCAGAATGCTGAGTAAGAAATGACTCTAGTCAGGAACAAAGAAAATGGCATTTATAAGAAACTAACTAGGGCTGCAATCCAGGGAAACAAAGGTCCAAACAGCATTGAAAAGGTGCTCCTGGGTTTACAGCTTTAAACCACAAGGGAGCTGGTAACAACACATCACATGATCTTCAGGAATCCTGACAAATGCACCAGAACCTAAGCTGCCTTATAAGAAGCCCTGCCTTTGGCTGCTAGCCTTTACTTTAGGGTGTGCTGAGCAGTGTCTCCACTCATTTGCTGTAGAAAACACCTCTAAGTATGTGAGTTGATTCATTTCCTTTGCATCCCTGTAACAAAACACGTGGCAGAGGGGGCCAGAACTCCAGTATTGGAAGGTGGAGACGGGCAGATTCCAGGGGCTCAGTGGCCTGCTAGGCCTAGCCAAAACTGAGCTTCTGGTTCAGTGAGAGAGATCCTTCTTTTTTTTTTTTTTTCTATTACTTCTTTATTTTTTTTTCATTTTTTAACAATAAGTAATCATTTATAAGTACAAGCATCCTTCATGTAAAACCAATTTTCAAGCAGTTGTGCCCAAACCCACACAGCCCATGGGTCCCACCATCCAGCTTGGGGGGGGGAACTTGTATGTTCAATCAAGTTGATCAAATAAGAGTCCAGTCTATATTGCTGTAGTTTCACCATTCACCCCAATCGCAGCCCTTACATTCTACCATGCCCCCTCTTCCGCAGATTGTTCCCTAGGCTTAGAAAAGGGGCACAGGTGGACGAGAAGCCAAACAGTTCTTACTTTCTCATGGAGCTGTTATGTTAGTTGCGACATCTGGTCTCGGTTTCTGCATGTTTCCTTTCATGGGCTGAACGTTTGTCCAGGGATAAGCTGGATTGAGAGAGAACTACTTCTATTTTTTTTATTTTTTTTTTTAAAATGGAGATGTTTGTTTTCTCTGTTTTTGGGTTGTCTGTTATTTATTCTATTTCATAGGTATGGTGTATGTTATGTCTCATTCGATGTAGAGCTGCGTGTGCAAACCTGTGCACCCGTGACGTGCAATGCCACGGAGGTCAGAAGAGGGTCTCGGATTCCCCTGGAACTGGAGTTCTCCTGGAATTGAAGTTCCAGACGGCTCTCCGCCGCCATGTGGGTGCTGGGGATCGAACCCGGGTCCTCTGCAAGAGCGGTCGGCGCTCTTAACCGCTAGGCCATCTCTCCAGCCCGAGAGATCCTTCTTAATAAGGCAGAGAGTGATAAAGGAAGCCACTAGATGTCCTCCTCCATCTTATGCACACGGGCACTCATGTATACACACACACACACAACAAAAATAAAGAAAACTACTTTGAGATTCCATTTCAGCCAGCAAAATGGCCGACCACACAGGCTGATGAGGATGTGGGCGAAGAGGAGCCTTTGCACACTGCTGGTAGACTTGTGAGTTGGTGCAGCCACTGTGGAAGTCAGTGTGGAGGTCCTTCCTTAAAAAACTAAAAATGACATGGGACTCACCTATATCATGCCTGGGTACATACTCAAACACATGGAAGGACTAGTCAGTAGCTCTGTTCATTGCTGCACTATTCCCAATGACTAAGAAATGTCACCAGCCTAGATGTCCATCTAACAGGTGAATAGATGAAGAAAATGTAGTGCTCATATACAAGGGAATTGTATTCAGTAACAAAGAAAAATGAAGTCATGACATCTGCAGGCAAAGTAGACGCATCTAGAGATCACTCTGCTAAGTGAAATAAGCTAGACTCAGACAGATAACACACATAATGTGGTGCCCAGATTTAAATTATGTATGTCTTGTGAGTGTCAAAAGGGGAACATGAGGAAGAAATCTTGAGAGCGAAGAGGCTAATTAAATAAATGAGATTTAAGAGCAGACAGAGAGAACGTGGGGAACAGAAGGAGACTGCACAGAGGGGGCCAGAAATGGGAGACAGACATGAAAAAGCCGCCACAAAACTCATGTCGCTAAATTCCTCCTCGGAGGTTCAAGCCTAGGCCAGCCCTTCCCCTCCTACAGCAAAACAAAACAAGGTATGAATTCTCCCAAATCAGTTTGGAAAATCCTACTAAATTTATTTAGCCTTGCTGACAGAGCAGCAGATGTCCTTACAGAACAGTGGGAGCTCTCCACCCCTCTCAGCCTGACCCTGCTCACACTCAAGACGCCTGTTTCAATGACCACAGTCACCACACACACACACACACACACACACACACACGCATGCAGACATGCACATGTGCACCCACACAAAGCCTAACTCAACTGTAAGTGCTTCCAGAAGCACTTTATTAAATTTCCTGTCTCAGTACTATTGACGTCTCAGGGCTAATTTTGCTGGAGGGGCTCACCTGTGTACATGATTAGCAGACTCTCTGACCTCAACCAACTAGAGCTTTTCCACAGTTGTGACATCCAAAAGTATCGCTGGACTTTGCTAGATGTCCAACAGAGGGACAAAACTACTCCCAGTGGAAACGTTCTGAAGTTGGCTTTCAATGCAACATTCAATCAGGGAATTCTGAAATCTTTTTTCCCAATACATTATCAAATGTACTGCTTTATTTCAGCGCCATCAGAGATAGCTGTCAACTCACTGGATTCCATGATGGCTTGCAATATACTGAGATGTAGCAGTTGTGCAAAGGCTGTTTAAGGGTAGGAACTTGATATTCTGTCTGTTGCCTTTATTACCTTAGTGGTTAAATCTCCAGACAAGCCCTAAAATGACAGACAGCCTATGGAGACTGAGGATGCTAAGTTGGAATTCGACATCCAAAATGGCTGACCACACAAGCTGATGAGGATGTGGGCGAAGCCACTGAGGAAGCCAGTGTGGAGGTCCTTCCTTAAAAAACTAAAAATGACATGGGACTCACCTATATCATGCCTGGTTATATACTCGAACATATGCAAAGTCTAATCAATAGACCACAGAGATCCTAACAGATAATATGTCACAACTAAAAACCAGTTTCTACAATGATCCATCACTTGCAAGTTTGGCTGTTGCTACACAATATGATTTATTTTCTTTTTTTTAATTTTATTTAATTTTTAAGTATATGAATGTACTGTCTGCATGTAGGTTTGTGCACCCGTGTTACGCAATGCCGCAGAGGTCAGAAGAGGGCGTTGGATTCCCCTGGAACTGGAGTTCTCCTGGAATTGGAGTTATAGACGGTTCTCAGCTGCCATGTGGGTGCTGGGGATCGAATCCAGGTCCTCTGCAAGAGTAGTCGGCGCTCTTAACTGCTAGGCCATCTCTCCAGCCCCCATGATTTATCTTCAATAAAACTTTCATAAAAGAAGGGACGAAGGGAAGCCATGCCTTATGCTCATCTGAGTAACACCAGAGAAAACAGCGTTATGGACTGAAGACGCAGCTCGAATGTAGAGAGCTCACCTAGCAGGCTTGACATCCTGGGTTCAATCCCCAGCACTGAAGGGAAAAAATCGTTAACATGTATAAATCCTATCATATCTATGGTTATACAGAAAATGTTTGAAACTCTTTATAACAAAAATGCCTATTCCAGATTAAGAAATTCGAGTTCAGCCAGGTGTGGTGGCAGAGTCTTGCACTCTCCGCTCTTTGGAGGCTGATTTTCCACTTGCAGGCCACCTTTATCATGCATGCAGGTCCGTGCACCCGTGTTGTGCAATGCCGTGGAGATCAGAAGAGGGTGTTGGATTTCCCTGGAACTGGAGTTAAAGACTGTTCTCAGCTGCCATGTGCCATGTGGGTGCTGGGGATCGAACCCGGGTCCTCTGCAAGAGCAGTCGGCGCTCTTAATCACAAGGCCATCTCTTCAGCCCCCTTATTCTTTTTTTGAGATGTGGAAATTTACTTAACCAGTACTTTATTGGTAGCATTTATTGTTTAGGTTTTCCTATTTACAACGATGTAGTACATAAATCCTTGTGCAAACAATCTTTGTTACTTCTGCAGAAGTGGAATTCTGCACCAAAGCATGGTCATATTTAACATTCTGATAGATGTTGACTGTTATTCTTCAAAGGTACTGTACTTCCAGCAACAGTGTGTAACACATATGCCTGTTTCTGCACACTTTTTAAATTTTGTTTTCCTGCCAGCTCAGTCTAAAGTCTGACCACAGCTCAGTAATTTGGAGGAACTTTTAGAATCTGTAATTGTAGGTTTATGGGGAAATTTAAGTGTCTTTCTAGGGTAGAGGTAAAATGTAACAGATTCTGGAGTACAGTGAATTTTTTTTTAATTTCCTCAAACATCTGGTAAAAAAAAATTCAAGATCTTCTACCTTTAAAAAAGCAGTCTATTCAGAAAGACAACTTTGAAAAAAAACCAGTTTGAGGAAACCTGAGCAGTTCCATGAGGCCTCATGTCAAGAAAGCAAAAAGGGCTGGGCTGCGAGTGTAACTCAACGGTAGAGTGTTAAGCATGTGTGTGAAGACCTGGGTTCAGTCCCAGTACCACCACACATGCAAAATCATCTCTTGTTGATTTTCAAAACTAGCTTTATTAACTGCTAAATAAAGTAGCTACTTCAAATGACTACAAAGAAGCTGGGTATTAATTACTTTTCCAAGAATAAATATTTGGGATAAGTATTCCATTTTAATAGAAACATGAGTGATACAACATTAGGATGCTTACAGGTATTTCTACCTTCATGACCTGCTTACTATAGACATGGAAGGGAAAAAGAAAAGGTGGGTTCCAAACCCCACAGTGCAGAGACTGACTCAGTCTTTTGCTTCAGCTTTAAGTTAGTTTATTCCAGATATCCACCGAATTCAAAATTCCCTGAGGTTATTTTAACGCTTGGTGAGCTTCTGCCCTGAGATGACAGGAAAATTAAAGCTAAACAGTAAGTACTTTACTACCAAGGAAGTTTTTTTTTTAATTTTTTTAATTTTATTTAATTAATTAATTTGTTTTAAATTTATTTACGTGTATGAATGTACTGTCTGCATGCAAGTCTGTGCACCCGTGTCGTGCAATGCCGCGGAGGTCAGAAGAGGGTGTCAGATTCCCTGGAACTGGAGTTCTCCTGGAATTGGAGTTATAGACGGTTCTCAGCCGCCATGAGGGTGCTGGGGATCGATCCAGGGTCCTCTGCAAGAGCAGTCGGTGCTCTTAACCACTAGGCCATCTCTCCAGCCCCACAAGGAAGTTTTTTAAACTACCACCAACAAAAATCTTTAAGACACTTTAAAAATTGACAATGAAACTGGAGTTCTCCTGGAATTGGAGTTTCAGACGGTTCTTGGCCGCCATGTGGGTGCTGGGGATCGAACTTGGATCCTCTGCAAGAGTGGTCGCGCTCTTAACAGCTAGGCCACTTCTCCAGCCCCTTCTTCTGACCTCCGCAGCATTGCACAACATGGGTGCACAGACTTGCATGCAGACAGTACATTCATACACATAGAGAAATAAATAAAATTTAAAAAAAATGTAAAAAAAATTGACAATGGTGCTTTAAAAAAACTTATAAAGTGACAAATACATGTGTACAAATATCAGTGATTCAATTTACAATTTAACATAAAAAGAAAAAAACTGATGTTCTTTTCAATGTGAACAATGAATTTACTCTACACTTGTCTGGTTTGCTGTGAACATAGCACATCCGAGAGCTTTACACAAATGACCACAGGCTCTGCAGGGAACTGAAGTCCACGATGGTCTCCTCAAAAATGGATCTGGTTTCTTTTAAGAAATACAAGGAGTCTATTTCTTAAAATTTCATGTTTTTTTAATTATATAAATTCATTTATGTCACTTTGGACCCAGCATGTCCTTAGGTTTCACCCACTCATCAAACTGCTCTGCTGTGAGGTAGCCAAGTTCAATCGCCGTTTCCTTTAAGGTTGACCCTTTCTTGTGTGCAGTCTTGGCAATCTTTGCTGCCTTGTCATACCCTAAAGAGAAAATTGAGAACAAAACATCAGCAGGGGTATTTTTCTAAAACAAAGGCAAGTATCACTGTTAACTTGGTATTGATACTGTGAGCCTCTTATGTGACATATTCTATTTTCAAAGACATGTAAGAGTAAATATGTTAATGATTATCATTTCTTATATAGAATACAAGCAATCTTGAGTTTTCTTACAGAACACAGACTTTAACACATCTCATTTTCTGCAAGATTGGTTCCTAAGTTGAAACTGGCCAGTGATCCAAACGCCTTCACAGAGAAAATAAAAACTTGAAAATACAGCACCAAGACATAAGAATGGACACCTGGGTGAGCTGTTCAAACACGTGGCTCACTGGCAATAGCTATCTTGTTCTCAGGAAGCACTGAGAACTCAGACAGCAGGCCTGCAGAGCAGTCAGCACTGTGAGGACAGCCCGTGGAGGCAGGAGGCCCTCCTGGTGATGCAGGAGCGGCCAGAGTAGGGACAGCCACCAGCAAGGCTGCTTCCTAGGAGAGAGGGCCTGAGCTCTAGCCACAGTGGCCGCCCTTCCCTCGTTCTGCTACATAGTACAAGGCCACAGAGGGGCAAGTTTTAGCAGAAATACATACTTGGGTGAAAAGTCACAGGAAACCCAGACAGGTAGAGTGTGCACACCTGTAACCCCACTTCCTGAGGCAGGAAGATCACATGTCCCAGGCTAGTCTCTTACTCAAAAACAGAACAAAGGACCACAGACCATGAGCATATGGTTTACTTTACTTTAGAGAAATCTGCTTTTTTTTTTTTTTTTTGAGACCGTGTCTCCCTGTAGCCCCAGCTGGCCTGGAACTCACTCTGTAGACCAGGCTGGCCTTGAACTCACAAAGATCCTCCTGCCTCTGCCTCCCGAGTGCTAGGATTAAAGGCGAGCGCCGCCGCCGCCGCCGCCGCCGCCGCCGCCACCACCACCACCACCACGCCCGGCTAGAGTAATCTTGTTTTTTTTTTTTCTGTGAGATCATCATTCCCTAGAGTAATCTGCTTTTTAAATAAAGTTTGGCACTGGGCAACTCTTAAGGTTGTCTTGACAAAAGAAAAGGTCAGAAGATGGACAACGAAGCCAATGATGGAAGACAAAGTTAAACTGGGTCCCTGAGCCTCCAGGTTACAGGCTCTGGCCCACGTCAAGTCATGGGTAGACTTGCCAGAGGCTCTGCCTTGGGTGCATCTTACGGCACACTGAGAACATCTCTAATTAGAAGTTTGGGCACATGGAAAGATCTGATGGGAATATTTCTCAAATGAACCTTTTGAGTCCCCTTTATACCATTCCAGTTGAATACTTGTGTGTAACAATTTTAAATGGGTCAGACCAACATTAGCATACTCAATACTATACCAGAAAACAGATATTGTGTTGAGTTGAGACCCAGCTAAAGCTAACAAGTAGGAGCCAACTTTATAAAACTGAAAAATCAAGAATAAAATCTGCCCAGAAGTGCAGGCTTACACAATGTCGCTACTGTAACTGTATCATGCTAAATGACTATGCCATAACTTATTCTGAAACAGAGAAACTGAAGTCAGCTCAGCAGATGGGAACCAGATCACTGTGGTCAACCTACAATCCAACTCTGTACAAGCAAACAGTTCTAATTCTGGAAAAGGCTTAGAACACAAAAGCATGCCTTTATATAAAAGGTTTACATTTTCCTCCCTTTCTCTATAAGCAACAAATATGTTGCCTTTCTCTTTTAATTAATAGCATCCCATATCTGAACTGGCTACAACAAAACCAAGGGATTAAGCAACTTCTAGGAAAGGCAGACAAATTCACTCTGTTAGTAATCAGGTGGCGCCACCTAGTGCCACAAACAGAGGGTGTTCTAAGCTCCCTAAGAATTTGCATGCAACATTCAACATCTGACTCCATTAATACTAAATAAGGGGTGGTGAGATAGCTCAGAGGTAAAGGCCCTTGATGACCCGGGTGTGATATCTAGACTCCACATGGCGGAAGGAGAGAACTATTATAAATTTTTCTCCGACCCCCACAGACAACCATGGGAGACATGCACGCACAGAAACAAATGTAGTAAAATTTAATTCCTTAAAAAGAGTTCAGAGCCACCCTGAGCTGTACACATAAGACCCTGTCCCCCAAAATCCAAGTGAAACTTTTGTGCCAACAAAAAAGATGGCTCAGTGGGCACAGGTGCTAGCTGCCAAGCCCAAGAACCTGCCTGACCCCAGGACCACATGGAGAAAGGAGGGGGCCGACCCCACAAGCTCTTATCTGGCTTTCACACGTGCACCTCGGCATAACCCTGGTCTCCAACATACATACACAATAAATAACATACATATTTTTTTAATTCAAAAGTTTTTTTAACTTTAAAATTTTATTTTATGTGTATGGGTCTTTTGCCTGTACGTACACAAGCCACGTGGGTGCAGTGCCCACAGAGGTGAGAAGATGGCATCAGATCCCCTGGAACTAGGGTTACCGACAGTTGCTAGCCACCATGTGGGTGCTGGGAGCTGAAGCCAAGTCTCTTGGAAGAGCAACCAGTGCTCTTAACACTGAGCCATCATTCCAGCCCCCCCACACTTTTCTTTTAAATTTTGTATTCAAAATGACATTATCACCTGAACCTTACCTATGTGAGGATTAAGAGCAGTCACCAACATTAGAGACTCGTTCATTAGCTTGTTGATCCTTTCTGTGTTGGCCTGGATCCCTACAACACAGTTTTCTGTGAAGGAAACTGAAGCATCCCCCAGCAGCCTGGCGGAGTGTAACACGTTCTTAATCTGTCAGAGAGGAGGCAGGGAAAATAATCGCTAAGCCCATGTTTACTTTGTTTCCTTCCGTCCAGTGACATCTATCACTTGCTGCTTCACGATGGATATATAAGTTGATAAACACACATCACTCCTCCAATTATGCAACACTATACCCAAAAAGCAACAAGAAAGCCATTATGAACTGAGGACAAAGCTACAAACTTACAAAATGGAAACCCTAATACAAGAGCCCCTGGTGGACAGCAAGGAGGAATGCAGCCAGGGCAGAGGAGTCCATTCCTGCTGGAGAACTGGACAGCCAGAGAGGGACAAGAATCTTCCATGCAGGAGGGAAGGGGCCATAACTTCCTTATGTGCTTTCGACAGTTGCTACATTTTAAAATTCCCAGTTTTAGGCTTAATAGAATAAATACTCCACAGTCACTTTAACATCACAAAATGTTTTCAGCAGTATAAAGTCACCTGGTACACTTAACATTTGTTTCTTTGGGGCAACACTTCCTAGACATGTCTTTGGTCTAAAACCCCCAGTGGGTTTGGAAACGTCCACCGATGGACTCTACCAGAAAAAGCTAGAAGCCAAGTTTGGTTTGATTCTAATGACTTTAAGACAAATATTATCTTGATTTTAATTAAAATTTTTTTTTCTCGGGTATATTTTACCCTCCACTTCTCCCTCTCCCCTCTAGGGCTTTGCTTCATTAGTCTGGGTTCATCAAATGCCTGGAAACAATGTGCCCAGCCATCTGCTCCTCCTCATCTTTACACAATCAATGAGAAAAGCCAACAATTGACAGTTGCTATACACCTATGTCAGCCAGCTGGTGTTAACTGTTTGGAAATGACCTCTAGGAAAAACTATAGAAATCTGAAGCCTACTCTGGGCTGTCTTCTATTTATCAGTACTAACAGAATACATACTCCACGAAGGGAAAAAACAAACAAACCATAGAACCCTGTCTTGTTCAGTTTTATCATGAGAACCTAAAGCAGTGTGTGACACAAAGTGGGGAATGGAATGCATATAGTTCATATTGGGCCTTCACATATTCTCACCCAATTAAAGTTAGACTTGGTATCCTATACCAGCAAGGAAATAAGCTTCCAGTGTGTTTCCGATAAAACACTGTGCAAATGAAGGACTAAACAGCAACAGGGCTTCACTGTCTGAGCTTCAGGGAGCTAAATGTAAGATGACCCCACCTTGTTCCAGCTTTGCAATGACGAAGGAAAAAGAAGTGTGGTGACAGTGTTTCCAAGGCTTGTGGAAGAGGGGAAAGGAGAGGGGCAGAAAGCCGGACAAAGGGAGGGAGGGCCATCTTCACGTCAGAGAAGAACGGAGGATGTCCACTGTGTGGAAAAGGCCACTGACGATGGAGAGCAATGCAGGCACAGGGGGAGGGGACTGGACTACAGCGGTCAGATCATAAAGGGATGGTTGGTCTTCCCAGACCAAATCTGAAGGAAGCAGGGGACAACACAGCGACATGAACAGGAGACAGGGTTGTCAAGGAGACTTGTGTTCTACACTGAGGGGACCTGAACTGAGTCTAGCTCCTGGCACTCCCCAGTGGCAAGAGACAAAGAAGAAACACTTGTGGTCCAGGCTTCTTCCTACTTAAAGAAGCAAACCATCAAAACACTTTGTACTAAATATGACTGAATTCCAATATCCAGGATCATCCCTATGACAAGACTTCTAATTACTACTTAACCCAGACAATCACCTAATGTGGAAGCTCCAGAAACCTTTATTAAAAAGACAAGAATAGTGACAATTAGTCTTCAATCAAAATGTGCTAAAAATCCAATTTAAAGCTTACCATCATTGGTTTAAAAACATTCAATTCAAAATGTCCATTGCTGCCTCCGACAGTAACAGCCACGTGATTCCCCATGACCTGGGCTGCAACCATGGTCATCGCTTCACACTGCGTAGGGTTCACCTTGCCTTGAAGAAAACCAGTGGTGGAATCTCATCACACGTGCACTTTCACATGACACTTAACACTAGGTTTTATATCAACAGTCAAAGAAATCTACCTTAGCAAATCAAGACATACACTAAAGAAAGCATGGTTGACTTAATGAAACAAACCAATCAAAGATTGGTTTAGGTATAGGGGTACAGGTTGCAATTTTAGCTACTCAGGAACTGAGGCAGGAAGATTCCAAGTTCAAGGACTTTTTGAGCTTCAGAGTGAGTTCCAAGCCAGCCTGGGCAAGATAGCAAGACCCTTGTCTCACAATAAAAAAGTATAAAGAGTGTTAATATAGCTTAATGGTAGAGTACCTGCCTTAACTCAATCTCCAATATCAAACACACACACACACACACACACACACACACACACACACATACACACACACAAAACACGCACACACACGCGCACACACACACACACCTTGAAAAAAAAGGGAGTAGCCACACAGAACCACTCAGGAGTAACTAATAAGAGCCACATCTATCCACATTTCTGAATCTTCATGGCTTTCCTTCCTGTATGTGTACTTAGGCAACCAGGCTCTAAATACACAATCAGAAGGACACAGACTCCATCCTCCCAGAGTCTGACAGTCAGGAAGAGGCTGGCAATTTCAATAAACAGGGGATAGAGAGAAGTGCAGGTTGCTAAGGGAAGGCTCCCTGCTAAGTTAGAACTCTCCAAGTTTCCTCAGCTGTGACTCCCAGCACCACTCTTGTGACAAGACCAAGCCGGAATCAAACATGGCAGACTCCTCCAGCCAGTGTAAGGCAATGCTCTGGGAGGCTTACCTCCTTTATCTATGATGTTCTTTCATCTGTTTTTTTTTTTTTCTTTTGGAGACAGGATCTCGCTAAGTTGTCCAGTGCGCAGCCAAGGCTGGCCTGGGACACTGTGCGCAGCTAAGGCTAGCCTGGGACACTGTGCGCAGCTAAGGCTGGCCTGGGACACTGCATAGCTAAGGCTGGCCTGGGACACCGTGCACAGCCAAGGCTAGCCTGGGACACCGTGCGCACCTGAGACACCGTGCGCAGCCAAGGCTGGCCTGGGACACCGGGCGCAGCCAAGGCTGGCCTGGGACACCGGGCGCAGCCAAGGCTGGCCTGGGACACTGTGTGCAGCCAAGGCTGGCCTTGAACTCATGTATCTTCCTGCCTCAGTCTCCCAAGAACCAGCATTATGACCAGTCATGTGCCACCACACTTGGCTCCATTTCTTTCTTAAAAAAATTTACTTATTTTTATGTGTATGAATGCTTTGCCTCCATGTATACATGTGCACCAGGGGAGTGCAGTGTCCATGGAGGCCAGAAGAGGGCATCAGATGCCCTGGAACTAGAGTCACAAGATGGTTCTGCACTGCCATGTAATAATGCTGGGAACAACCAGGCGTGGTGGCGCACGCCTTTAATCCTAGCACTTGGGAGGCAGAGGCAGGCGGATCTCTGTGAGTTCAAGGCCAGCCTGGTCTACAGAGTGAGTTCCAGGACAGCCAGAGCTACAAGGAGACCCTGACTCAAAAAGACAAAAAAAAAAAAATAATAATAATAATGCTGGGAACAAAACTCAGACCCTCTATAAGAGCAGCAAGTGCTCTTAATCACCGAGCCATCTCTCCAGCCCCTCCTCTTCTCTTATTAACACATTTCCATTGTGTCTGCTAAACAACCTGAGAAATTCAGACTCTAGAGCCTGTACCACTTCTCGTAATAAACAACCCAGAACCCAAGGCAAAACATGGTACGACTCTGACTTATGCAATGCAGGCTGCTCCCTTTCACAGCCTGCTCTGGAATTCACTTGTTCTAACATACATAGGCTGCTGATGCAGGTTTTTCTTTCCTAACTGGTTAAGTGATGTTTCCAACCGCCCTGCTCCACATTGGTGCACATGGACACTGTGGAATAAGTATTCCTCAATATGCCCTGCTGCTTTGAGGATCACAGTATTTAAAGACATGTTTTGTGGTTAAGAATCCCTGGGATCGAGTCAAATTCCAACTCCTAGCATTGATGAGCTACGAGATTACCTGGCATGATGCTGCTCCCTGGTTCATTCTCAGGCAAGATCAGCTCTCCCAGACCTGACCGAGGACCAGAGCCCAGGAAACGAATGTCATTTGCTATCTTCATCAGACTGCAGGCTGTGGTGTTCATGGCTCCACTGAGTTCCACCAGAGCATCGTGAGCAGCCAGAGCTTCAAATTTATTTGGTGCAGTGACAAAAGGCAAGCCTGAAGGAGAGAAAACACACCTCCGTGGGGGACAGAAAACACACCTCCGTGGGGGAGGGAAAACACACCTCCGTGGGGGACAGCAGGACAGAGGGTGTCTGCCTACTCAGAGTTACACAAGGCAAAATAAAACAGAGGCCCAGTTTGATATGTGGTTCATCATGTAATGCCTGCCTACATGGGCAAGGAGCTGAACTCAATTCCCAGTACTACAAAAGTCTATTAATAAATAAAGTAAATAGACACAAACTCTTAGCTCAGGAAAAAATGCTTAAGAGTCAAGCATGGCAGAACTTCTTAACAGTACCCTTTTTTTTTAATTGGGCTTTGTAACTTTATTTACTTATTGTCTTTTGAGACAGGGTCACCCTATAGCCCCAGATGGCCTGGAACTCACTCTGCAGACCACGCTGGCCTTGAACTCACAGAGATCCCCCTGCTTCTGCCTCCCAAGTGCTAGGATTAAAGGCATGTGCCAACACACACAGCTTAAAGACAGTTCTTAGCCACCATGTGGGTGCTGGGAATCGAACCCCAGTCCTCTGTAAGAGCAGTCAGCACTCTTATCTGCTGAGCCATCTCTCTGGCCCCAACAGTACCTATTTTAGACACAGGTGTGGTGCCTGACTACTTTTGAGTACAGATAAAAACTGTGGCATTTACTCTGCTTTGTCCACTCCTGTCCTACACAAAGTCTTAAAATTCCTTTGTCCACTTTACCCCGTTTGAGTCACTCCTTTCGCAAGGGCCACAGGATCCTAGAAAAGGGGGCAAAAACGAGCTGGATAGTCTTAATTGTTCTCTCCCATGCTCAATAATTTTAAAATCTATGTATCCCAAACCCAAAGAATACAGTCCTTTTCTATTAAAATTTGAGTTAAAAAAAATCAGTATGGGGGGGTGTGGTGGTTTGAATGAGTGTCCCCCATAGGCTTTAAGTATTCAGACATTTTGTCTCCAGTTGGTGGCATTGTTCTTGGAGGTCTTAGGAGGTATGGCCGTGCTAGAGGAAGTATGTCACTGGGGGCAGGCTTAGTGAGTTTAACAAGCCATGTGGTCTTCAGTTGCTCTCTCTTGGCTTCCTGTGCTCATTGCGAGATGTGACCCTTGGCACTGCTGCTCCAGCTCCAGCCGCCATGCCTCCCGCCACAATGGACTCTAATTCCCTGGAACTGTCAATCATAAGCTCAAATAAACTCTTCCTTTTATAAGTTCCTTTGGTCATGGTGTTTTATCACAGCAACAGAAAAGTGACTAATACAGTTATTTGGTACCAGAGAGTGGGCTATTGACTGTGAAGAACCTGACCATGTGGATGTTTGGAGAAATGTGGAAGACTTTGGAACTTTGGGCTAGAAAAGCTGTTGACTACTATAAGCAGAGCTTAACAGGCCATTCTAGTAGAAGCCTGGAAGAAAGCATGGCTCCAAAAAATGTAGTTCCAGAGGAAAATAAAGACTTAGGCAGCAACTGGGATATTTTGATAAAGAGTCTGGCAGCAGTATGCCTGCAGCCTAAATGCTTGCCTGATGCTAAGTTGAAAAGCAATGGACTAATGTCTTTGGCAGAGGATATTTCAAGACAGCCTAATGTAGAAATGGTGGCATGACTGTTAATGGTGAATATTGTACAGATCTACAGTGAAGAAAAGCAGATGGGGCAGAAAGAAATGCAGAATGTACAGTTTGGATCTGAAAATTGCACTAGGAAGATTAAAGGTGGGGCCAAGGCATGTGAAGGAGAGGCTCCCTTTCATAAGGAGATTAAAGTGATTAAGGAGAGGCCTCAAGATTTACAAGTAAACAACAGAATCAATACCTTGAGGGTAAGACCACACCCAGCTAATCTAACTTTTGAAAAGAAAATACTGAAAGCATTTTCTACTCTAACAAGTCCAGGGCAGAGAAAAATTGCAAATGTGGTTAAAGTAGGAGAGAGTCCATGCCGAACTTGCAGCCAGATTCGGCAATTTCATTCACGTGGTGCTGGCTTTAGATGCATGAAGTTTGCAAGGGTGAAGGGGTCATCAGTTCTTCCTCCATGGTTTCAGAGAGCCACAGAGGCCAGGCAGAGTGCAGCAGGGGCGTCCCTGAATAAAGAAGGCCCTGGTAGGCCATTGTGTGAAGCTGTGAATGTGAAGCCTGGTTGGCAGCAGAGACCCCAAGAAGATATTCAAGATGCCAGACCTGTGAGATATTTGCCAAGGAGAGCTGCATACAGGGAGTAGTACCAGCCTAAGAGATGTATGTTGCAAGCAAAGCTGGAAAAGCTGAGCCATCTAAGCCCTTTGGAAGTCAAGTCTCAGAAGTTGCACATGGAGCTACTGGACTTGGAGTTTGCCCTGCTGGTTTTCGGTCTTGTTTTGGTCCAGTATTTCCTCACTATGCCTCTATTCCTCCCTTTTGGAATGGGAATGTGTATTCAGTTCCACCATACGTTGGGATTTTGTAATTTGCCTTTTGATTTTACAGGAGCTTACAGTTAGGAAATTGGCCTGAGTCTCAGAAGAGACTTTGGACTGTAGACTTTTGAATGGCATTGAAACTGGTAAAGACTATAGGGACTTTTAAGGTTGGATTAAATACATTTTGCATTTTATATGGTTAGGAGCCTATGGGGGTCAGGGAGTGGAGTGTGGTGGTTTGAATGAGTGTCCCCATAGGCTTTAAGTATTCAGACATTTTGTCTCCAGTTGGTGGCACTGTTTTTGGAGGTCTTAGGAGGTGTGGCCATGCTAGAGGAAGTATGTCACTGGGGGCATGCTTAGTGAGTTTAACAAGCCTTGCTGTCTCCAGTCGCTCTCTGCTTCCTGTGCTCATTGCAAGAAGTGACCCTCGGCTTGCTGCTCCAGCTCCAGCCGCCATGCCTCCCACCACAATAGACTCTAATTCCCTGGAACCGTCAATCGTAAGATCAAATAAACTCTTCCTTTGGTCATGGTGTTTTATCACAGCAACAGAAAAGTGACTAATACAGGGGGGTTGATGGCTTCTGTGGGAGGGAAGCACTTTTCTTTGTGGGGTGGCTTCTGCTAGGTGACCCATGCACCACTGGATGATCTTAGACCTGTGCATGTATTGTTAGCACTAACTGGACTCTGAGTAATTAAAATAAAAGCGGACATAAGTTTGGAGAGAGATCATATTGGAGGCCTAGAGTGAGTGGAAGGGATGGAGGGGGGATATGCTCAAGATACAGTGTACACACATAGAAAATTTTCAAAAACTTAATGATTTTAAAATCAGCTAGTAGGCTATGATATGCATTATATAATAATCTCACACCTAACCTTCTGCAGCATTGACACTGAGTTTTCCAGACATGACAAGGTGACTCACACAACAATAAAAATAGCAATCACGGGGCTGGAGAGATGGCTCAGCAGTTAAGAGCACTGACTGCTATTGCAGAGGACCCAGGTTTGATTCCCAGCACCCACATGGCAGCTGAGAACCGTCTTTAACTCCAGTTCCAGGGGAATCCGACGCCCTCTTCTGATCTCCGCAGCACTGCACGACACGGGTGCACCAACCTACATGCAGACAGTACCTCATACACATAAAAAATAATAAATTAAAAAAAAATAGCAATCACTCAGATTACTATCCTCTACTTGTGGGAAGACAGGATTTTAAAACATCAACAGGAAGAAAGATCACAGCTTGCCACAGGAAAAACCAAGTCTACAACACACTCATCACCTGATAACTTTCTCAACAGTCAACCTGTTTATCTCCTTTGAAAAATACTTCAAAATAGCTTTGAAGGAGACTAGCTGAATACTACCAGACAATAAACAAAGCTGCAATGAAAGTTTTAACTGCATGCCATAAGCACTTTTAAAAAGCAAAATAACTAACGTTTTCCATGTTTGGTGGGAAAATATTAATCTTAAATTATAGAATTCAACACAGAAACATCTAGAAAAAATGCAAGCCAGTATAAGGAAAAGTGAGCAGTAATTCACAGGGTCACCAACCGGTGAGTACAGCCACTTTGGCGGCCACCTTTTCTGCAAAGCCGATTCTAGTGTTTAACCCAGTCCCCACAGCTGTGCCTCCAGCCGCGAGCTCATAGATTCTTGGCATGGCAGCTTTAATTCTCGCCATCGCATACTGTACTTGTTGAACATAACCACTGAACTCCTAAAAAAGGAAAATCACAGTTAGAACACATTTCCTAATGGTTTACAATTAGGCTAATGGCCTTAAGTAGAAGCTTTTAACAACGCATTTACGCATTTGAGAATACTAAATTATATGCTACTCAAGTGGTATTTATGCTGATAAAGTGATGGGAAGGGGCAAGATCTATCAATCCACAAGGCAGGACAACGCAACTGGTAGTGTGCAGTTTAGTTTGTTTATAATTTAATATTTAAACAGAAAACAAAGACCAGCATTCTGTTTACATAAGGTCTCACTACGTAGGCCTGGCTGGCCTGGAACTGACTATGTAGACGAGGCTGGCCTTGAACTCACAGATCCACCTAGATCTGCCTCCCTAGTGCCGGGATTAAAGGTGTGGAAATCAACTTTAAAGAAGAAATTTTACTACACTAAATTAGTGGTTTACTTGCAATCCACTGAATAAACTGAGCCATCTCCCCTACTTTTTGAGTATATACCAGATAACTTCCAGAAAGAAAAATACTGAGTAGACTCCAAAGAAAAATGCAAACACAGAAGTATTTTCCATAAAATTTCAGCTTAAAAACGGGAACAGGAACCTGATGATGCTTCACAGGACTCAAGAAGCAAAGTGATTCAGGACAGCATGAGATAGCCCAGAGCAGAACCATGGGTCACTGCGCATGTAATCCCATCAACGTCTCCGGGTTCCCATAGGATGATACTTTAGAAAAACCACACAATCTATCATGTCTGAGTATTGTAAGGATCATTAATAATTACCTAGGGACAAAACCTTTGTGCCTTCTGCATTTTATAACAGGCCTTATCTGAGTAAGCCAGTATATACAATTATACTAAATCTGTTCTGCCTAAAAATGAAAAAACTATGAATACTTCTGACTAAGATAAGGATTTCATTATATTCAAAAGAAAAATTTTTGAAAGTCTGATTCGTCTATTAAATCTGTCTCTGTCTGTCTGCCTGTCTGTCTGTCTCTCTCTCTCTCTTTCACACACACGCGCACAAACACACACACATATCCTAACTTCATGCACTTACAGAATGCATTTTGACTTGGGAAAATGGCAAAAATTTAAGACAATAATAGTAAATATACTATTTCTAATGAAATATAAAAAAAGGAAATAGAATTTTCATCATAATGGGCAGAACGATGATTTCACACAGGAAGCTAAGTCATGACTTAAACTGATCTTTAGCATTGTAGTTTCGACATAAAACACACACATGCAGAAAGGTAAAAATTAGAAACTAGAGAGAACAATAGATTGAAACATATACACCACTCCTCCTTACAATTATGCAAAGTCCTGAGAGCCAACGATATAAGGAAAAATGCCTATTAAGAGACAACTCACTCAGTGGGCTCAATTTAACTCCATTGCTGGTTTTTAACTAAGCCTTTGCAGTGTTCCTCATTCAGTTATAAAACTGTGCTAAATAATCAAGCTTTATTTGGTGTTCACTATCATCTATGTTCATCTGGTGTTCACTCCACTTCCTTGGACCTGAGATTCCGTCCAAGGAAGTGACAGGGAAGTTCTCACCCTCATCCCAGCTGCTGTGAGACTATTAACTGATAACTCCCATTTGATATTTAGCACGTATGGCTATCTCTTGGTGTATATATTCTACCTCTCAAAATGCAGCATGACCTGAGACAAAAATTTCTGCATGAATTTCCTTATGGTTCTTTGCAATGGACATTATTAGATTAAGTTGTTGATACAGAACATCAAAATATTTTCTGATATGTTAGAGAAAAGAATAACCTCTTTTGTATATGGTCGAAATAATTTTTAAAAGAACTGCCTCATTTAATTACTTTTAAAAATTAGCTTTAATTAAATAACTTCCCAATTTAGAATAAGAGAGACAGATGAATCATGATAATGGGCTGATGAAGACGGAGATGCTGATGTCAGTGCGCAGTTACCCCCGTGTGTCAGACCCGACTCCAAGCACTCTGCTTCTTCAGGTCAGGAGCACAACACAACCATGGACTATTCTTATTTTGTGACTCAGAAAACTGAGGCAAAGCACAGCTAACTCTCCTGAAGTCACGTAACTGGCAACCAGCAAAGCAAAGACTTGAACCCCGAAGCAGTCCAACTTAGTCTGGCTCACTATGAGCATGCTATGTTCCTAAGTGGACACCATTAAAAATTATTAGCTGGTTGCGACAGCTAATCTTGGTTGTCGACTTGAGTGGATCTGGAAGTAAGGGAAATGAGAGACACTTTCTTGACTGGCTCATTTGAAGCTGGAATACCCACCCTAAGTGTGGGTATTGCAATCCAATGGCAGGCCTGGGTAGAGGGAGCCTCAGTTTGAGAACTGTCTCCATTGGAATGGCCTACGGCCATGTCTGTGTAGCATTTTCTTGCTTGTTGAGTGATGTGGGAGGGCCCAGACCACTATGGGTGGTGCCAGCCCTGGCAGGTGGTCCTGTATTATATAAGAAAGTAGGCTAACCACTGACCGTGCATGGGAGCAAGCCAACAACTAGCGTTCCTCTACGGCCTGTTCCTCAGCTCCTGCCTCCAGGTTCCTGCCCCGAGTTCCTATCTTGAACTCTTACACCGATGAACTATGACCCTGGAAATGTAAGCCAAATAAACCTTTTCCTCCCCAAGTCAGTATTGGTCAGGGTGACTTGTCACGACAATAGAGAAGCTAAGACACTGATTAATTCAGAAACTCTATCATTGAACTTAGTTGTTATAAACTATTTTGAGGATGAAATACTAATTTGTATCAATTCCTAAATTAAAAAAAAAAAAAAATCAGTCCAACTCCTGTACCTGCCCAAGAGTAAGCGGGACAGCATCCTGCGTGTGAGTCCGCCCAATTTTGATGACCTGTGCAAACTCTTTGGATTTTGCACTGAGTGCATCATGCAGCTTCTGCAGTCCTGGTAACAGGACTTCATGAACTTCCAGTGCGGCGGCAATGTGCATTGCTGTGGGAAAAGTATCGTTGGAGCTCTGTTGGAAATTTCAAAAGAAATATAAAATGTTAAGTCAGAGGTAAGAAAAACTTGACTACTTCGAAAACACTCACCAAATGACTATTCAAAATCAATGTATATAGCACTCCATACATTTACTATATGGAAAGTAACAGGTCACCTGGTCAAATAAAGCAACCTGGTTTCCTATATGAAACATCATAGGACAATATCCATCATATTGCCAAATGCCAAACAGTCAAATAATGAGACTTGCCAAAATATCTAAAACTTGTGAAGCTGGGACTGATCAGGTAGTGTACACTTGGTACACTGTTGACCCTGTACTTTTAAGGTGTAATGTAATTTAAAAAGAAACAGACACAGTCCTCCAAGACACAGAAGCTAACTGAGTAGGGTCCCCAAACTGAAACCATCAAAGTGACAATATAAATGAAAGAAACTGGGTGACAACTGAAGGAATAACAACAAACCACAAATTCACAGTGATCTATAATGACGGAATAAAGAAAAATTGGGGAGAACAAAGCTTCCTTATAGAAAAAATTAAATTAGTAAATGTAAAAAGGAAAACAGCACTGAAACACCATAGCAGTGGGTGGGGGAGCTCAGAGTAGAAGGCCTAGCATACTGAGGCCTTGGACTCCATCCCCAGCACCACAGACAACCAAAAATACCATAAAACAAAACAGCCAGACAATACAGCAGTAATTACTAGAGGTAAGAGCCATTGATAAATGCTTTCTCTATTTTAAGGAGAAAGATTATTTCACAGTCTCAAAGTATCTCTGTTAAGTTCTATGGTGATTCTAACACACATCCAACAGTTCTTGATAATCCTCCCTCTGGGAGCTGAAGCTCAAGTGCAGTGCCAAGAATGGAAGCAAAACAATGACAAATATGACACAGAACAGAACAGAACAGAACTAACGGCAGCAACACCTCCCTTATGAACAGGACAAGTGTCCTTACGAAGGAGACCCCAGAGCTCCCTTACCTCCTCTACCAGAGGACAGAGAAAGGACAGCTTGTGAGGAAAAGCCCTCACCAGACACCAAATCTGCCTGTCACAGTTTTCTGTTATAGAAGGCTCAAAGAACAGAGACCAAGAAACCATCACAGATCAGAAACACGAAGGAGACAGGACTACATACAGTATGTTAGGCTGGACAGAATCATGGAAGAAAAAAGGACATCAGTGGAAAACTGAGAAGTCCTTAAAAACAAAAACAAACAAACAAAAGCCCTGCTGCTCATCTATGTCCTAAAAGTGATTTTTATGAAATATGAACCAAAGCCAAGATTCCCAAAAGAAAGAAGAAAATCGAGTGTTCTCTCTATTAAAGAATATAAGCTGAATAAACTCTCCTTGTCAAAAGCCACACGCTTGCCTTCCAAGAGCAAGCTCCAGGATGCCTGTCAAGGTGTATGGATTAAAGGAGAGAACATGAACCGACCTGGCTTTTATTAACATGATCATTGGGATGCACTGGTTTCTTGCTGCCAAGTTCACCTCCTAACATTTCAATTGCTCTATTGCTAATGACCTCATTTACATTCATGTTTGTCTGGGTTCCTGATCCAGTCTGCCACACCACAAGAGGAAAGTGATCATTTAATTTACCTTCAGCTACCTGCAGAAAAGAGATGGCAAAAGTAAGCATTTTCAAAATAATAAATACTAGGTGATATTTATTTAGCTACTTTAATCAACCAGGATTAAGTAAATTTCCATTTATAACATTATTGTAGTTTCATAGGCTAAACGGCTTGCTAACTGATTTCATGCAGTTCAACACAGTTGTCTCACAGTTCTAAATTTCTGTAGTATAACTTTTATCAATCACAGATACTTTATTTATTTATTTTGTATTTATTTCTGTATGTGTATGAATGTACTGTCTGCATGCAGGTCTGTGCACCCGTGTCGTGCAATGCCGCGGAGGTCAGAAGAGGGCGTCGGATTCCCCTGGAACTGGAGCTCTCCTGGAATTGGAGCCCCGTCTGGGGCTCCAATTCCAGGAGTGGATGCTGGGGATTGAACTCAGGTCCTCTGCAAGAGCTGTCGGCACTCCCAACCGCTAGGCCATCTCTCCAGCCCCAATCACAGATACTTTAAATATTTTATCTTTTTTATTTTATGTGTATGAGTGTATTGGCTGCATGTGTGTAAGTGCAGCTATATTATGTGTATATGAGTGTATTTGGCTGCATGTGTGTAAGTGCAGCTATATTATGCTTTATGCAATGCATGTGGAGTCAGAAGAGGATGTTTAGAGTCCCCTGGAACTGGAGTTAGGCGCCATGTAGGTGCTGAGAATCGAACCTGGGTCCTCTGCAAGAGCAACCATCTTAACTGCTGAGCCATCTCTCCAGGCCCAAATCATACTTTAAAAAGAGAACTTTTGTCGGGCATGGTGGTACTCGCCTTTAATCCTAGCACCCGGGAGGCAGAGGCAAGCGGATCTTTGTGAGTTCAAGGACAGCCTGGTCTACAGAGTGAGTTCCAGGACAGCTGGGGCTACAGGGAGACCCTGTCTCGGAAAAAAAAAAAAAAAAGAGAGAACTTTTATATATTCTGAAAGGTATAACTGTTCACTGGCTTCCAATGAAAGTGAATGGAAACTATCTTTTATCTTCCTGCACTGCCTCCTCTAATAGAGGCCCACCTGTTAAGGCCAGCAAATGTGTGGTCTTAGGCAAATTTATTGTTGTTGCTCAGCAGGAACAACCAACAGATGTTCCTGCCATAGTTGGCATGATAATGAAGCAGGAACTCAGTAATGGGAGTGCACTGATAGCTATTTCACTGCACAGATGCCCATGAGTAGCACTGCCAAGTGTAGAAAATAAGCACTGTCCAGATCTGCCCCTAGACAGCGTGTGTGGGTGTAAGTCAGGGAACAAGTCTGTGGAATCTACTTTCACTAGCATTACAAGAATTCTGGGGGATCAAACTCAGGTTGCCAGGTTTGTGTGGCAAGCACCTTTACCCAATGAGCCATCTCACTAGCCCTCTGTCAGATTTCGTATGAAGTTTCTGTGTCAGGCTTCAAGCTGTAAGCTTCCTAAAAGAGTAGGCACTTAACTCGTTCTGAAATGATTTTAACCTAAGAAAGTCAGAATGCATTTGAGAGGCCTGTAACTGGTTCACTTTGTAGGTCTATGAAAATATAAGTGATCAGACAGAAAATTCTGAGAACCAGAGGAAGGGTCATTGCCATGTAGATCCAGTGCTTAGACCACCTGCTTGTCAACATCTCTTCCAATCTGTGTCGCCTGCAATGGGTCTGCATGTCTAACAAGGCCCTAAGTCTCAGTAGGTTCCACCTTCAGATTTAACCAATCATAGAATGAAAATATCTTAAGAAAAACTAAAAAAAAAAACAACAACAACAACAAAAAAAACTGCAACTGTACCAAATGTGCAGGGATTTTTTTTGCTTGTTATACTGCCTAAACAAAAGAGCTTAACAATTCTTTTGATAGCGTTTCCATTGTATTAGCTACTATAAGTAAGCAAGAAATAATTTAAAATACATGGGGGGATGTGCAGATTCTGTAAGTCTTACACCAATGACATTAAGCATCTGTGAATTCTGGCATCCAATGGGGAGTGGAAGGTTACACATACATATATACACACACACACACACACATATATATGTGTACATATGAAAACATACATCTTCTGTTCATTTTCTTTTTCTGAACAGCCATTCAATGAGCATGCTCACCAGCTCCTCCTACCTCATCTGCTGCCTTCATTATTGCACTAGCAATCTTTGGATCCAGACCATAATCCTGGTTTACTTCAGCAGCAGCTCGCTTCAAAATGCCAAAGGCTTTAATAACAGGGATCTAAAATAAATCAGAAAAATACCTTAAATGTACAGTGTTACATAAGCATGAAAGTTATTTTATGAAAATGCAAAAACTGCCTAAAACAGTAACAGCACTATGGACTCCTAAAAGTTTAGAATACAGAAGAAAATTATGTACATGTATCATGAACCAAGGGAATCAGGCAAAATCCTAAGGAGATATATATATATTCCCAAAACATATCCATGCACATGGATATATTCACACAGATGCAATGCCAATAACTATACTTCATGTATATAAAGTGTATGTGTTTCATATAGTACATATTTAAAGTAAACGTTGCTAGGCGTGGTGGCGCACACCTTTAATCTTAGCACTTGGGAGGCAGAGGCAGGCGGATCTCTGTGAGTTCAAGGCCAGCCTTGAACGAGCTCCAGAACAGCTGGGACTAAAGGGAGACCCTGTCTCAAAAAGCCACCCCCAGCCGGGCGTGGTGGCGCACACCTTTAATCCTAGCACTTGGGAGGCAGAGGCAGGCGGATCTTTGTGAGTTCAAGGCCAGCCTGGTCTACTGAACGAATTCCAGGACAGCTGGGGCTACAGGGAGACCCTGTCTCGAAAAGACCAAAAATAAAAAAAATAAAGTTTTTTTATTATGCATATGAATGTACTGTCTGCATGTAGGTTGGTACACCCGTGTTGTGCAGTGCCACGGAGGTCAGAAGAGGGTGTCAGATTCCCCTGGAACTGGAGTTAAAGACGGTTCTCAGCCGCCATGTGGGTGCTGGGAATCAAACCCAGGTCCTCTGCAAGAGCAGTCAGTGCTCTTAACCGCTAGGCCATCTCTCCAGCCCCAAAATAAAATATTTTTTAAAAAAATTTAAAAAATAGGGGCTGTAGAGATGGCTCAGGGGTTAAGAGCACCGATAGCTCTAGCAGAGGACCCNATCCCAAGTTCACCTCCTAACATTTCAATTGCTCTATTGCTAATGACCTCATTTACATTCATGTTTGTCTGGGTTCCTGATCCAGTCTGCCACACCACAAGAGGAAAGTGATCATTTAATTTACCTTCAGCTACCTGCAGAAAAGAGATGGCAAAAGTAAGCATTTTCAAAATAATAAAAACTAGGTGATATTATTTAGCTACTTTAATCAACCAGGATTAAGTAAATTTCCATTTATAACATTATTGTAGTTTCATAGGCTAAACGGCTTCTAACTGATTTCATGCAGTTCAACACAGTTGTCTCACAGTTCTAAATTTCTGTAGTATAACTTTTATCAATCACAGATACTTTATTTATTTATTTTATATTATTTGTATGTTGTTATGAATGTACTGTCTGCATGCAGGTCTGTGCACCCGTGTCTGCAATGCCGCGGAGGTCAGAAGAGGCGTCGGATTCCCCTGGAACTGGAGCTCTCTGGGATGGAAGCCCCGTCGGGGCTCCAATTCCAGAGTGGATGCTGGGGATTGAACTCAGGTCCTCTCAAGAGCTGTCGGCACTCCCAACCGCTAGGCCACTCTCCAGCCCCAATCACAGATACTTTAAATATTTTATCTTTTTTATTTTGTGTATGAGTGTATTGGCTGCATGTGTGTAAGTGCAGCTATATTATGTGTATGAGTGTATTTGGCTGCATGTGTGTAAGTGCAGCTATATTATGCTTTATGCAATGCATGCGGAGTCAGAAGAGGATGTTTAGAGTCCCCTGGAACTGGAGTTAGGCGCCATGTAGTGCTGAGAATCGAACCCTGGGTCCCTGCAAGAGCAACCATCTTAACTGCTGACCATCTCTCCAGGCCCAAATCAATACTTTAAAAAGAGAACTTTTGTCGGGCATGGTGTGGTACTCGCCTTTAAATCTAGCACCCGGGAGCAGAGGCAGCGAATCTTTGTGAGTTCAAGGAAGCCTGTCTACAGAGTTGAGTTCCAGGACAGCTGGGCCTACAGGGAGACCCTGTCTCGGAAAAAAAAAAAAAAAAAAAAAAAGAAAGAACTTATATATTCTGAAAGGTATAACTGTTCACTGGCTTCCAATGAAAGTGAATGGAAACTATCTTTTATCTTCCTGCACTGCCTCCTCTAATAGAGGCCCACCTGTTAAGGCCAGCAAATGTGTGGTCTTAGGCAAATTTATTGTTGTTGCTCAGCAGGAACAACCAACAGATGTTCCTGCCATAGTTGGCATGATAATGAAGCAGGAACTCAGTAATGGGAGTGCACTGATAGCTATTTCACTGCACAGATGCCCATGAGTAGCACTGCCAAGTGTAGAAAATAAGCACTGTCCAGATCTGCCCCTAGACAGCGTGTGTGGGTGTAAGTCAGGGAACAAGTCTGTGGAATCTATCTTCACTAGCATTACAAGAATTTCTGGGGGATCAAACTCAGGTGCCAGGTTGTGCAAGCACCTTTACCCAATGAGCATCTCACTAGCCCTCTGTCAGATTTCGTATGAAGTTTCTGTGTCAGGCTTCAAGCTGTAAGCTTCCTAAAAGAGTAGGCACTTAACTCGTTCTGAAATGATTTTAACCTAAGAAAGTCAGAATGCATTTGAGAGGCCTGTAACTGGTTCACTTTGTAGGTCTATGAAAATATAAGTGATCAGACAGAAAATTCTGAGAACCAGAGGAAGGGTCATTGCCATGTAGATCCAGTGCTTAGACCACCTGCTTGTCAGCATCTCTTCCAATCTGTGTCGCCTGCAATGGGTCTGCATGTCTACCAAGGCCCTAAGTCTCAGTAGGTTCCACCTTCAGATTTAACCAATCATAGAATGAAAATATCTTAAGAAAAACTAAAAAAAAAAAAACCAAACAACAACAAAAAAAAACTGCAAACTGTACCAAATGTGCAGGATTTTTTTTGCTTGTTATACTGCCTAAACAAAAGAGCTTAACAATTCTTTTGATAGCGTTTCCATTGTATTAGCTACTATAAGTAAGCAAGAAATAATTTAAAATACATGGGGGATGTGCAGATTCTGTAAGTCTTACACCAATGACATTAAGCATCTGTGAATTCTGGCATCCAATGGGGAGTGGAAGGTACACAAGACATATAATACACACACAAACACACACATATTATATGTGTACAATGAAAACCAACTCTTCTGTTCATTTTCTTTTTTGAATCAGTCCATTCAATGAGCATGCTCACCAGCTCCTCCTACCTCATCTGCTGCCTTCATTATTGCACTAGCAATCTTTGGATCCAGACCATAATCCTGGTTTACTTCAGCAGCAGCTCGCTTCAAAATGCCAAAGGCTTTAATAACGGGATCTAAAATAAATCAGAAAAATAACCTTAAATGTACAGTGTTACATAAGCATGAAAGTTATTTTATGAAAATGCAAAAACTGCCTAAAACAGTAACAGCACTATGGACTCCTAAAAGTTTAGAATACAGAAGAAAATTATGTACATGTATCATGAACCAAGGGAATCAGGCAAAATCCTAAGGAGATATATATATATTCCCAAAACATATCCATGCACCATGATATATTCACACAGATTGCAAGCCCAATAACTATACTTCATGTATATAAATGTATGTGTTTCATATAGTACATATTTAAAGTAAACGTTGCTAGGCGTGGTGGCGCACACCTTTAATCTTAGCACTTAGGGAGGCAGAGGCAGGCGGATCTCTGTGAGTTAAGGCCAGCCTTGAACGAGCTCCAGAACAGCTGGGATAAAGGGAGACCCTGTCTTCAAAAAGAAAAATACTGGGCTGGTCGCCCTTTCATCCTAGCACTTGGAGGCAGAGGCAGGCGGATCTTTGTGAGTTCAAGGCCAGCCTGGTCTACTGAACGAATTCCAGGACAGCTGGGGCTACAGGAGACCCTGTTCTCGAAAAGACCAAAAAAAAAAAAAAAAAAAAAAGCCCCCCCCCCAAAAAAAGAAATGTTATTTCAATAATTTCCAGCAAGAGTCATTATTTCCCCTCACAAGATCCCATGTTTCATTATAATTTTAAACTTCACAACAAAAACAATAAAGAGCAGGGCATGGTGGGTATACACCTATAATCTCAGCACATGAAGGTGAGTAGGAGGATCAGAAGTTCAAGCCAGCCTGGGCCACATAGACTGTCTCAAAAGAAGAAAAAGAAGGGCTGGAGAGATGGCCTAGTGGTTAAGAGCGCCAAATGCTCTTGCAGAGGACCCGGTTCGACTCCCAGCACCCACATGGTGGCCTAAACCGTCTGTAATTCCAATTCCAGGAGAACTTCCAGTTTCCAGGATCCGACGACCTCTTCTGACCTCCGCGGCATTGCACGACACGGGTGCACAAACCTGCATGCAGACAGTACATTCATACACATAAAAAATAAATAAAATTTAAAAAAAATTATTAAAAAAAAAAAAAAGAAAAAGAAAAATCAGTGACATATTTAACTCAATTACTTAGGAGACAGTCAGTTGCTGACTGGCTATCACTGCACCCCAATGTCAGAGTTAATACAGTCTAGTGAGTACATATAAATTCAGTAAGCCACAAAACATGCTCTCGCTTTTTAAAATGTAAGGTTCTATAGACTTAGTGACTTACTAACTTCTGATATATAACATATTCATGTTAATATGCAAATATTTTTATTTTCTAAACCAAAACACTTCACCAAACTTTAAAAGGATAAACCAAATAACGTTTGATGAGAATTAAATGAAATAATAACACCCTGGTTTTTGTCAAACAAGTAAATTATGAGGTTTTGTCAACATTAGTAACAGAGAATATAGCACAGATCTTGAACCAAGTCTGACTGGACAAAAAGAAGGAAGAGAACAAAGAATTTATAAAACAAAAGCTTCAATCCTCAGAGAAGCAAGATGTAAAAACCACCACACACACACACACACACACACACACACACACACACACACACACAAGAAACCAACACATAAACCCAGACAGAGGAGTATTAGCTGAGGGCAACTGAAAAGAAAAATGAATTATATTGATTTTTAAGTAACTAAAATTAAACTATTTTATTCATAAGTCCATGCTGGCCTCAAACTGCTACATTCTTGCCTCAGCCTCCCGAGTGCTGGGATTCCAGGCTAGAGCCACCACAGTCATCTAAGAAGGAAAGAGTTTTCAACAAGAAAACACGGATTTAAATTCCTACTAAAACACACACCTTAATGAGTTGGAAACAACTACCTGAGGGGCTGCAGAGAGAGCTCAGAGGTTAAGAGTGCCGGCTACTCTTGCAGAGGACCTGGGTTTGATTCCCAGCACCCACATGGCAGCTAAGAACCATCTTTAAGTTGGGCGTGGTGGCGCACACCTTTAATCCTAGCACTCGGGAGGCAGAGGCACGCAGATCTCTGTGAGTTCAAGGCCAGTCTGGTCTAGAGTGAGTTTCAGGACAGCTGGGGCTATAGGAACACCCTGTCTCAAAACAAAATAAAACAAAACACCTTAAGTTCTTTGACTTTTTTTTGTATGTGCATGAATGTACTGTCTGCATGTAGGTTTGTGCACCCGTGTCGTGCAGACATTTTAATGAATGAGAACAGCTTATTAGTCACAAAACTCATTTTCTAGTATCTACACTTTAACTGTCAGATATTTGTACAGTAATGTGATATGAATACAGCCGTCTAGTTCATCCACTACAAGCCAGCACTCACACAGCCACTTACTGGCATACGTTCTGTTGGACCTCCGATCTTAAAGTTCATTGTAGATCTCACCGTCTGGGCACCATAATACTTATCAGTTGGGACCTTCAGTTCACCAAAGGTGTCATATTCTACCCGGAAGGAATTCTGGCTTGCCTAAAGACAAACAAAACACTATTTCAGCTTGAAAAAAAACAAAGCAAACAGAATCTTAGCAGCTGTAAGAAAAAAATTTGCCAAGTATCATAAAGATGTAAAATTCCAACGAAATTGTCCCTTTTCTACCACTTCCAGCTTTCTTTCAGCAGTTTTTGACATTCCTAATTATTAATGCAGGTGTTAAAGACAGACTGTACAAGTCATACACTACTCAAATAATAAATACAAAGGGTTTCAAAATATAACAGGCCCTTTTCTATTTGAGGCGTATGGCTATTACTGGTCAAGATTTCAGACCTAACTTAATGTTTCTTTTCCTGGGAACTTTGAACTTTGAAAACAATCTAAAATTAACACTTTGAGATCTTGAAACATATATATATATTTTTTTATTTTATGTGTATGAATGTACTGTCTGCATATAGGTTTGTGCACCTGTGTCATGCAATGCCAAGAGGGCATCGGATTCCCCTGGAACTGGAGTTCTCCTGGAATCGGAGTTACAGACTCCTGGAATCGGAGTTACAGATGGTTCTCAGCCGCCATGTGGGTGCTGGGAATTGAACCCTGGTCTTCTGCAAGAGCAGTCAACCGCTAGGCCATCTCTCCAGCTCCTTGAAACATATATTTAAGCAAAGCTAGGATGCAGTCTACCCACTGTATTCCTGAGATGGCACAACAGAGAAGGTTTGGGCTGGGAGGAAACAACCACCTCTTTCTTAGCTCTCAACAGGGGTGAGGTGCAGAGAGGAGATGGGTTAAGTCACTTCTTTATCTTTTAGGATTATGTTAATGAATCATTGAGATTCTGAGGAAAGCTAAAAAAAAAAAGCCCAAACATGTATGTATACTCTTACATAGCTTTTAGGGAGCTTACATCCTGAACTTGGACAATGAACTGTCACCCAGAATAAGATCATGAGTCCAAAACTCCTTTTGTGGAGAAGCTGGGATTCTACCATCTATATTAACACCAAATCCCCAGATGAAAGGCAAGATGAACAACATTATTGTTATATTTCTGTTTATCTGAAAGCAACTACGTTGTTATAATGTAAATCTCTTAACAGGCTCAATCCACCACTTACTTTCCAACTCTGTAATTACTGTATATGAGTGGAAAGTATGTATTCATATTTTAGAGTAACATAAAATTATAGGAGGAAAATGTGAATTCCTAAACATAAAAAAGACTGAGAGAAAGACGCAGGACAGTTATGGCAGAGTGCACGATGTGGGGTGGGTGGGGGAAGGGAAAGGGGAATGAATATGTCTAAACTAAACTGAGAATTGATGTCTGAAATACACAAAACATCAATAAAAGCTTTATTAAAAAAAAATTAGGGGCTAGAGAGATAGCTCAGCAGTTAAGAGCACTGGCTGTTCTTGAAGAAGACCCAGGTTCAACTTCCAACACCCACAATGGTGGCTAACAACCATCTACAATTCCAGTTCCAGGGGATCCTGAACCCTCTTCTGACTCCACAGGCATTGCATGAAATAGGTACACTTACACACATGCAGGCAATATGTGCATACACATAAAAAAAATAGTAACTGCTTATCAAATATTTTATAACACTAAAAAAGCCTAACTATAAAGCATTAGATGTTTGATATTTACATGTGATCCATTCATCAAGGCCAGTTCAAAAAGATACTCAGAACTTGAATCCATGCACTTTGTGGGGCTGGAGAGATGGCTCAGGGTAAAGTGAAGGACCTGAGTTCCAGTCACCCTTGTTATATGGGTGCTGGGGACTGGAACTCAAGTTTGCAGAGAGAGGGCTTGGACCAGTTGGAAGCAGGGCTAATACTCTATGAACTACCTCATCTGATCTTTCAATCCCAGGAGATGTTCTCATTCTGACTCTAACCTTAAAGGAGACACTGAAAGAGCAAATACCAAGCAAATCACCCCAACAGTCTCCAGAATCCATGAGAAGTCACTTTCCTATCATTATTTCTTTAAGCCAAGACACTGAGAAGGCGATTCCCAGGGCAGCCCTCAAGTCCTTGAGTGAGGCCTCCATCTTGTGAAATAAAAGGGGCCAAAGTGCAGTAAGGTTTTCTAGAGTGGAGGTCAGTTACATGGACACTACTGTACACTGACAGCAGCTGACATTTTTATTTATATGTGAAATGCACAAGCATTTTGTATCATAATCTTTGTTTCCAGTGTCCTAAACATTCAATGTTAAAATGACAACTGGCAGTGGTCTGAATGAGAAATGTCCCCCCTAGGCTCACGGATTTGAGCCCTTAGTCCCCAGGCAGCCGCACTATTTGGGGTAGACATAGAACCTTCAGGATTCGGCTTTGCTGGAGGAAGCGTATCACTGAGGGTGAGCTTTGGAAGGTCCTGGCCTTGCCCCATTTTCAGTGCCACGCTTGTTGGTGACCTATCGCTTGAGCTCTCCTCTTGGCTTCCTGCCACTTGCTGCAGGGCCTCCCTGCCGTTGGACCCTGCCTCTGGAACCATAAGCCAAGATGAACTCTTTCTTCCTTTGGACTTAGCTGCCTTTGGACATGATGGTTTACCATAACAGAAAAGTAACTAAACTAAAAAACAACAGTAGCATAAGAACTGGTCTAAGGAAACAGCACCGAGACACCTGGCCAAAAGGGAGTCTGACTTTCACCAGTAGTTTATGAAATCAAGTTTCAGGGTTTAATTTCTATCATCACCTTTTGTGCACAAAATTACTGAAATTTCATCATTAAACATCAGTAATTTATCTCCTAAATAGCAGATTACTGTAACATTTGGAATCAAAGTTACTTGGAGAAAATTCCTTTTAATTATGTCCTTTACACATGACGTTACTTGGAAATCAAGTTTAATTCTTTGGAGCTGTAACTTAACATTCTAGAACTTACTTTTGTCACATGCAAGAGACCTTGTGTTCAAGCCACAGTACCAAAAAGGTAGGAAGGGAAGGAAAGAATCTAAGGACGGGAAGGAGGAGGGAGAGAGGGAGGGAGAGAGCCAGGAAAGGAGGGGTCTGAATTGAATCCCAGGATTTTGAAACCCATAATTTGAAAAGTGCAGGAGTGAATTACAGCTGAAATCACAATCTTGGGAAACATTTCAAAAGTACACTTCCTGTCTTTATGATTAAAAAACAAGTATGTAATAAGAACGAATACTGCAGCATCTCAGCTAATAAACTATTCCAAAAAGTTCAATTTCCTATTTTTAACATCATGATAGTTAGATAGCATACTCAACCTGACAGGGTCTATAATCACCAAGGAGACAGGTCTCTGGGCACATCTATGAGGGACTACCTTGATTAGGTTAATCTAGATGGGAAGACCTGCCTTAACTGTGGGCAGCACCACACCATTGGCTAAGATCCTGGACTGAATGAACACTGAGCTCCACCAGCGTGCAGCTCTCTGTGTATCTGACTGGGACACAATATGGCCATCTGCCTGAAGCTCCAGCTGCCGAGCCTTCCCCACATTGATGGACTGACTACACCTTTAAGTGTGAGCCAAAAACTCCCTCCTTCCTCAGGGCGGTGAGGAAAGTACCTAATACACCAGGAACTGTACGGGCTGAAAACCTGTGGGGCGGAAACAGAAGCAACACTCTCAAGTGCTCTGCAAGGCTGTGCGTGACAGACTCGAAAGTAAAGTACAATGGCAGATGCCTGTAATCCCAGCCCTCTGGAGGCAAAGTCTGTTGGATCTCTGTGAGACTGAGCCAGCCTGGTCTGCATAGTAAATTGCAGGTAAGCTATGGCTACAGGGACGCTCTACCCCAAAAACAACAGCAAAAGAAGTAAAAGTAAAGGGTTAAAGACCATCCACAGAGGAAGGCAGAGTGTGCCCCACAAGGCTGGTGCAATAAAAGCCTATACAGAATGTTTCATGGAGTCTGAGAACTCTATGCACTTCAATGATCTGAAGATGCAATTTTTTAAACATGGGAGGAGAATCGAAACAGAACATGAGGACATGTGTATGTCACTTAAGATGGTGCTTTGTTCACATGATGAAAATTAGAACTGAGTATTTAGAGTCTCAAGTTGGAGAAAAAGTAGCAGGTGACGCCCCTGGGGCTCAGCATCTGCTGGGTCAGCATATATGAAAACAGAGGAGCAATGAACTGAGGCAGATAATCACCAAGTTTCTTCAAGTTCTCCTTAGAATGACCTATGAAGAAAATAATGCTTGTCGTGATATACATAAAACACACAAATGCCAAAACCTGAAATCAAAATTTCATGAAACAGCAACTGCCATATACTCACACTTCCATTTTGTTATTCTGTTATTTAATTAAAACAAAAAAAGCAGATCACTACCCACTACCTGATTTCACCAACTACAAATGAGTCCGCCTCAGAATTGAGACCACAGAATTATACACACGACCCACTCAGTGGCTTAGGTAGGAAAGCATGGAGACTCACCTAAGTTAATGAAAACATTGCTACTAAGGGATGCCAACTTTTAGATGTAATTATAATTTATATTATTATAATTATAAAAAGTTAAAGGTTTTTTGAAAACCACACCTTTGGGGCTGGAGAGATGGCTCAGTGGTTGGGAGTACCGACTGCTCTTGCGGAGGACCCAGGTTCGATTCCCAGAGCCCACATAGCAGTTAGGAGCTGTCTTTAAGGCCAGGTGTGGTGGCACACTCCTTTGGTCCTAGCACTTGGAAGGCAGAGGCGATCAGATCTCTGTGAGTTCAGGGCCAGCCTGGTCTACAGAGCAAGTTCCGGGCCAGCTGGGACTAAAGGGAGACCCTGTCTCAAAACACCAAGAAAAAAAAAAAAAGAAAACCACACCTTTATATTCCATAATCAAGAAAAGGAATCTCCAGGACAAGGCAGCTGCTTCAGGGATTACACCACGGTTCCAAGAACAGCTTGGGTAGGCCCAACAAGGGCACAAAGCTCAACTTCTCAAAGGTTTCTGGGAGATGTGTTCACACATCACATCTTTATCTCCTGAGGACTGAACAGATGTGACCAACACTCACTGTGACACAACTGCTGCCAGAAACTCGGTCACAGCCACTCACCCTAGGGCCCTCAAGAATTACAAAAGTGGTCTCAAAATGTGTTCAGCACTATAAGCTAGAAAGGGCAGCCAAAAAAATATAGGCTTTAGGCCTGGAGGACATCCCCAGGCAAATGCAAGGGTAAGAGAAACATTTAACTAAACTGGTGTTTCCCCAAGATAAGGTAAGATGCTTCCCAGTTTCAGTCTGAAGTGGTTTAAAATTTCTGATTTCAGCAAAACCCAAATACTTTCTCATACAAAAAAGACTCAATAGGTAAAAGCCCAACATTAGATTTCACTGTATTCTGATCTAAAACAGAGTGATCACCAAGTCTCAAAATAGGCCTATGTACAATGAAATGGTTTATTGATGGTTACATTGTGATATAGAAAAAAAAATCTTTCCAGACCTTATGGTCATCCTGAAGATCATTAATGACCTTAAAAACATGGAGACGGAGCTGGAGAGATAGCCTAGCGGTTAAGAGCACCGACTGCTCTTGCAGAAGACCCGGGTTCGATCCCCAACTCCAGTTCCAGGGGAATCCGACACCCTCTTCTGACCTCCGCGGCATTGCACGACACGGGTGCACAAACCTCCATGCAGACAATACATTCACACACATAAATAAATAAAAAAAAAAAAAAAAAAAAAAAACATGGCTTCTCAATCTATATCACGGCTAAGACAGTGTTGCAGACGGCCTTCTCCTTAAACAGCCTCACTCCCGGCACTTTCTTCTCCTCCAGATTATTTATGACATTGTAATTATTCCTGTGATAATACATACATATTTTTTCAGCGTCTCTGCTCGTTTAACCTTTATTTATGTATGGTGTGTGCACATGCACATGTACATGCATGTGCATGCACCGGCATATGGCAGCCAGAGGTCCAATCTCCTGCTCTAACCTCTGCCTTATTCCTAGAGACTGGAGACCCCTGATGATCCTGTCTCTGCCCCTACCCTCAGCCTTTGTTACAGGGGTCCATGCTCAGCTTTACATGAGCTTTGGAGATCTGAAGTCAAGTGGTCATGTTTCCATAGCAAGCAGTGTTAATCTCTAGGCTATCTCCCGAGACCTGTTTATCTTGGCCAACTATCTATCTTTCTTTCTTTTTTTTTTTTTTTTTATCTTTTTGAGACAGGGTCTCCCTGTAGCTCCAGCTGTCCTGGAACTCACTATGTAGACCAGATGTAGACCAAGCTTACAGGGCCCAAAACAGAGAAAGCATTAGACAAATGCATCACATCTTCTTTCACATGACACATTTTGGATGAACTTTGAGGTATGCTTTCAAATAAAAGATTAACTCAGCACTTCCAGGGCTAAGGGAATTTCTCAACCCTGGAGAACAACATTTAACAAATCAACAGACTTGTTGGAAATGAGAGAGGGCTAAAGGGCAAAAAAAAAGTCATTGAAACTATAGAAAAAGAAATCCTGATTGTTTCTGAAATTACAACCAAGAATAAGGCAGTTTTTCACATTTGCCACAGCTGTCTGTTTCCCTAAACAGATTTTAATTTTTTGTATGTGAGTGTTTTGAGTGCATGTAAGTATACCATGTGTGTGTGCAGTGCCCCTGAAGGTCAGAAGGGGGCTTCAGTTACTCTGGAACTGAAATTTTAGATGGCTGTTACCCGCCAATATGGGTAGTGGGAACCAAACCCCAGGCCTCTGCAAGACAAGCTCTCCAGCCTTGTAAACAGATTTTAAAACCAAAATGAAGAAACAAAACACTCTTCTTTAAAAGAGTCTAAACTGCACTGGAATAACTAAAGCAGACAGTATCACGAATACCAAACACCCTGGGCTTTGTAGTTTTATATAGAGTGATGTCATGCAACTTAAAGTCCAAAGAATGTCTTGGCCCTTTGAAATACTCTAGAGGGGGTGTATTTAATGAGCACACTGCAGTGTCTTCTCATGATCACTCTTCTTGAGTCTCAGTAATTATCTCAATTTTACATGTGGAAACTGAGGCACAAGACAATTTACCTGAAAGCAGAGTAGGAATTGAAATCACTTCCCACTCTGGAGCTGTATTCTTCCTAAACTACTGACTTCTCAACGTTTCCCTAACAATATACATTCACACTTAATACTTTCTAAAGCCTAGATTGCCGAAGGTGGCACTCTATTTTATTCCTTAGCTGTCCTCCTAACACTTCAGGAATGCTTCAAAATACTAAATCTTCCGGCTGTGGTAGCACACGCCTTTAATCCCAGCACTCGAGGGCCAGAAAGCAAGACAGTGAAACTTGGTGAATTAAAAAAAATAATAAAATAAAATCACAGGCAAAAGACGCCTAGGGAAGCATTTCTTGTCCCACCAGCCAGACGCTGCCAAGGGGCAGGAGGAGCCCGCCTCCCACCCCAAGCCCTCACCCATCCCTGCATCTCCGGCGTTTCCCCATCTCTCTGCATTCCCATTTCCTACATTTCCCATCTCCCTGCAGCCCTCCATCTCCCGCACCCACGCATCTTCCTCTACCCGTTATCCTGCATCCCCGCACTCTGAATCGGAGCTCTGGCCTCCGCCCCGCCGGAGTCTCCAAAGCCATCCCCGAAGCCATCCCCGCGGCCCAGCGCACGGACTTCCACGGAGGCTCCGTCCCCGGCTGGAGGCGGCAGGCGCGGAGCCCAGGCCCGGCCCGGCCCCGCGGACAAACTGCGGGCGGCTGAAGGTCACCCTGGGGAGACAGCGCGGCTCGCGCTCACCATCCGGGCGGCGTTCGGGGGCCACAGCGGGAGGACCGGCGTGCCACCCGATCCGGAAGCGGAGGCCGACGGTGGGGTCCCCAAGAGCCGACGCGAGCGCGCGAAGATCCGGAGTGTGCGATACATGGTGCGGTGGTGCGTGGGTGGAAGGATTGGAGCCCGCAGCCACGCCCCGCGCTGTCTGTCAGAACCCGACCACGAACGCTTCCAATCAAAAGCCTCCCTTGGTCATATGGGCGGGACTAATCGTAGAGGGCCAATAAAGACCTTGGGGTGGATTAACTTCCTCGATGGTGTGTGAAGCCCACTGGTTTACAGGAAGCTGGTGGGCAAGGAATCATGGGAAAGGAGGTTGGGATTATTTTTCTGCTGCAATTATTAAGTGTGGCAGAGAGAGGCGGGAGTTTCTTTCAAGTCATTTCTTCCTAAATTTTCAGAAAGTACAGCAAACTTTACACAGCGAAATAATTATGCGTAGTGCCAACATTTTTTTTGCCTGTCATTTCGACTTCTGTCGGCTTTCCTTTGTCTTTTAACATGTACTCTCAGAATATTTTTCTAAACGCAGTAAATGAGAGTAATGAAGACAGTAAATGAAGACCTTTAGGTTCTCTTCAGTATGGTTACTAAAGTATGTGCTTTCAAATTCAAAACAGACGCATTAACAGAAAAGTAGCAATTTATTTAAAGTTACATCTGAACCACAGTTTTAATCTCTTCTTTTACCCTGTCTGTTGCTTGGAACCAGATGACAGTTTAAAAAGAAAGTTGTGCAGGGACTGGAATGATGACCTAGCGGTTAAGAGCACCGACTGCTCTTGCAGACCACCCGGATTCGATCCCCAGCACCCACATGGTGGCTGAGAACCGTCTTTAACTCCAGTTCCAGGAGAATCCGACGCCCTCTTCTGACCTCCGCGGCATTGCACGACACCGGTGCACAGACCTAACTGCAGACAGTACATTCATACACATAAAAAATAAATAAAAATTTAAAAAAACTGTTGAAAAAATAATAAAAAGAAACTTGTGCTAAGTTTGGTGACCCAGATCTCTAATCCCACCAACCACTCTGAAAGCCCAGCCAGAAGGGTCTCAAGTTCAAAGCCCTGCACATAAAACCCAGTGTGGTGGCGTTAACCCCAGCACTCTGGAGGTGGTGGCAGGAGGGTCAAGGCCTTCGTCTGCTACACAAGGAGTTTAAGCCCCACTTGGGATCTAGGTGATCCTGTCTCTAAATAAAACAAAATAAAATAAAATAAATATGATGTTAATAGTTGAGCTAAAATCAAAACACTCCATAAACCCATACAAATTATTCATACCTCTGTATCTCCTCCCTACTAGAATATTTGATGAAAAAGTGAGACCAAGGATTTAGAAGTGAGATCAGAAAAAAGAAAAACATCCTAATAAGATAAAGCATGGTGTTATAAAACTGAGTCATCAATCCCGAAAGTTTGCACTTTTTCAGCATTAAAAGGCAACACAAGTTAATGTGAAGAGAGTGGGAGGCTTTGCAATTAATTTGACAGAACATTGTTATGGGCATGGGTGAGTCCGGGGGTACTGGTGAGATTTTCAGGTTCTTGTGTTTCAAAACAAAGAATTGGAGCAGGGATACTGGATGTGATAGGGAGAGAGCTCATTAAGAAAAAGAAAGGGAAAGACTTTTGAAAATAAAAGTGAGGGGCTGGAGAGATAGCCTAGCGGTTAAGAGCACCGACTGCTCTTGCAGAGGACCCAGGTTCGATCCCCAGCACCCACATGGCGGCTAAGAACTGTTTGTAACTCCAATTCCAGGAGAACTCCAGTTCCAGGGGAATCCGAGACCCTCTTCTGACCTCGGTGGCATTGCATGACACGGGTGCACAAACCTACATGCAGACAGTACATTCATACACATACAAAAATAATAATAAACTAAAATTTAAAAAAACTAGCTAAAAGAAAGAAAAGAAAAGAAAAGTGAATTAGAGTTGGGACAGGTCCCTGAGGCTCAAAAGCCTCTTGTGACATGACCCTTCACAGGTTGTTCGTACGGCACTCTGAGTTTTCAGTGTGGAGTTGGGCTTTTCTGAGTACACGCTCTGCAGTGTGTGTAGTGGACAGTGTGTGGAGGGAGGCTGGGAAGCTCCAGGGCTCCAGTCTTTACCATTAGCTTCCTCTGTATGCTGATATTAAGGCTTCTTTCAACGTGCCTTACTCCCCTGCCACAAAACTGCATGAACGTTACCCTCACTCCCTCGGATATAGAAACATTTGCTTTGTACCCTTCATGAAATGAAAGATAAATTTCTAAAAGTGGGTGCAGTTTTCTTCTTCTTTCCAGAAGCTCTCATTATTTCCATGTGTAGCCTTCCAGTTCATCCTTGTAATTTTTTTTTTTTTTGGCTTCAATCACTGGTATGCAAACAATGGTTTTAAAATTTCACTTAAAATTTACTGTTTTGAGATGTAACCATGATAATAATATTCCATTGGATGCACAGAAAAAAATTACTTACCTTTTCGTTTGTGGGTTTTTGTTTGTTTTAGTTTTGTTTTTTTTTGTGGGGGGTGGGTTGGTGTTTTTGAGACCGGGTCTCCCTATAGCTCCAGCGGCCTGGAACTCACTCTGTAGACCAGGCGGCCTTGAACTTGAACTCACAGAGGATTGCTGGGCATGCTCTGCTCGCCAAGGTAAGATAATAAAGGAGTCGCCACCACAAAAAAAGGTTTTTTTCTTTTTTTTTTTTTTTAGTTTTGGTTTTTTGAGACAGGGTCTCATGTAATCCAACCTGACCTTCAGCTTTGAACTCCTCACCCTTCTCCCTCTACCTCCCAAATACTTGTTTTACAGGCCTGTGCCACCACCCTAGAGTTCAGGTTTCTTAATGAAGTGATAATTTTTTTGCTATGGTACAAAATACTTTAATGCATGTAAATCTATGGTTCATTCATAAATAATCTTTCTTTTCATTGGACAATGTCTATTTCTTTGCATTTATTTATTCTGTGTGTATGGATGGGTGTGCATTCTTATGCTACAGCATATATGGATAGGACAATTTGTAGGAGTTGATTCTCTCATCTGGGTGCCAGAGAGTTAACTCAGGTCTTCAGATCTAGTGGCAAGTGCCTTTACCGGCTGAACCATCTCCCGGCCCCAGGATTGTCTATTTCTATTACTGGATTATGGCAGGGATGTTACTTTACATTATTTTTAATACTGATATTTCCAAACAATTTTATATTAGTTATTATTATAATAGAGTTATCATTTTATTTTTGTTTTATTTATGCTTCAAGCATATTTTCAGTTTCTACCACACAGCTTAAGTTTTAGAAATCCCAGGCGATGGTTATATAAGTGACCTATATAATACCTTTTAACAATTAACAATTACAATAACACATATTGTAGTCTATATAATATTTTCATTTTTAAATTTTTGTTTCCACTGAGTGTGGTGGCGAATGCCTTTCCCAGCACTCGGGAGGCAGAGGCAGGCGGACCTCTGTGAGTTCAAAGCCAGCCTGGTCTACAGAGCAAGCTCCAGGCCAACTGGGACTAAAGGGAGACCCTGTTTCAAATACACCAAAAAAATTTTTTTTGTTTCCTTAGAACAGTCTTCAAATGTGGCCCAGGCTGGTCTTGAACCCATAGTCCTCTTGCCTCAGTGTCTCAAGGACTGTGATTAGTATAGGCCACTTTAAATACATTAATTATTTTAATGCAGAAAACAATTTATGAGGTAGCCTCTGATAATTTAGGTAAAAGAGAAAACTGATGTCTGAAAACACCCAAGTACTTATTTGTATGTTTGCCTTCTACTTACCAATGGAAGCAATTTTCTACTTAAAACAATGCAAAGTTCCATTTTAATTTAAATAGAATGTATATCATTTAGGAACAAAAAGTGAAGTGTGTTGTGCAGGTAGAATGACTGAAATGTAGGAAACATTTGCTTCATTAAATTTTTTTGCTCTTTTTGAGACAAGGTCTCCATATAGCCCCAGCTGTCCTGGAACTTGCTATGTAGACCAGGGTAGCCTTGAACACACAGAGATCTACCTACCTCTGCCTGTCAAGTGCTGGGATCAAAGATGTGTGCCACCACACCCAGCTTAATTAGTTTTTTAATAATGAAAATGTATTTAAAACCTCTTCATTAATAGTTGATGCTATATATCTTCATTATAGGATGCAATGTTTATCCATGTAAAATAACTTTTTTTTTTTTTTTTGGTCTTTTCGAGACAGGGTTTCCCTGTAGCCCCAGCTGTCCCGGAACTCATTCTGTAGACCAAGCTGGCCTTGAACTCACAAAGATCTGCCTGCCTCTGCCTCCCGGGTGCTGGGATTAAAGGCGTGTGCCACCACACCCAGCCATAAAATAACATTTTTACATTGCTTAGAGTTGTATTATTTTAAACTCTGGACTTGTCTAATAGTGGCCTGCTTTGTTCTTGGCACTTGCTGGTTTATTTGTTACTTACTGTTTTATTTACTCTCTATTCTTTGTAAGGTATGACCTATGCCCTGCTGTAGGAGACAAGTGAAAAACCTAACAGTTTTCTGTTCTAAATTTCAACTCCCAGCTGACAGACTTGTTAACAAGTTTCCTCTCAGTCAAATTATTCTGGGGCTAGGGAGAATAGCTCAGTGTAAAACACATTCAACTGATCAGAGTTCTAATCTAGCAATGGGGAAAGTGCCAGGTGGGGCAGGGAGAGAGAGTTGTCAGTATTCTAAATAAAGACCTTCGAGTGTAAGTGTACCTCCTAGCCAGGGTAGTTACCAGAGAGTTATTTTTGAAAGAAGCTTATAAGCAGTTTATAAGACAGTTCTACAGAAAGTTTGTAAGATATAATCATAAAAGTTTTCTATAGAAAGCTTATAAGATACAACCACAAATATTTCTTTTTTATTTATTTTTAAAAATATTTAATATTCTGTATTGCCTGCCTGCATGCAGTGCATCTGTGTCATGCAATGCCTTTGGAGGTCAGAAGAGGGCATCAGATGCCCTGGAACTGGAGTTACGGTTGTTATCTGCCATGCGGGTGATGGGAAGGAAACCCAGGTCCTCTACAAGAGCAGCCACCGTTCTTAACCACGGAGTCATCTCTCTGCCCCCTTTATTTTTATGTTTTTTAATTTTATCTGTTTTATTTCATGTGTATGAGTGTATTGCCTGCATGTATATAAGTGCACCCATGTCATGCAGTGCCCACAGAGGCCAGAAGAGGGCATTGATCCCCTGGAACTGAAGTTATGGATGGTTGTTAGCTGCCTTGTGGGTGCTGGGATTTGAACCCAGATTTTCTGCAACTGCGGCCTTGCTCCTAACTGCCTAGCTATCTCTCCAGTCCCATAAAAAGTTTCTGTAGAAAGTTTGTAAGATACAGCTATAAAAATGTCCAGAAAATAGAGCAAATATTCAAAGAGAAGAAAAATAATATGGATAACTTCGTAAAATTAGAAAACACTGTGGAACAACAAACATTAAATAATATAAAGAAATAAAGTGAGAAAATCCTTTAGATGAATCAAGAAAACGTTGTTGGGACTGGAGAGATGGCTTAATGCTTAAGAGCTCCTACTGCTCTTAATGAGCACCTGAGTTTGGTTCCCAGCTCCCACTTCTAGTTACTCACAACTGCTGGTAACTCGAGCTCCATGAGATCCGACACCCTCTTCAGGACTCTGAGAGCCCTGCACTCATATGTGCCTCCCCACATACATATATACATAATTTTTAAATCTGTTTAAAAAAAATAAGAAAAGAAGATGGCATTGATCTAGAAACTATGAACTAGCCAGAGCAAATCAAGTCCATAAGAAATGTAGAACACCACCAAGGACAAAGACCTCTGGATTTTCCAGGGATAGTCAGAGTAAGCTCCTCACAAAGATCCCAGAATCTCTCAGGACAGCAGCACTGGATCCTAGAGCAGCTGATATCTTCAAATTGTTCAAGAACATTTGATTTGAACTTTGATTTCTATTCCCAGCCAAATCAAGTGGGTGTGGCAAGGATCCGAATATTTTTATATAGGCGGGATCTCAAAACCCTGTCAGCTA
Organism: Rhizomys pruinosus; assembly: GCA_009823505.1. Classification (NCBI taxonomy): domain Eukaryota; kingdom Metazoa; phylum Chordata; class Mammalia; order Rodentia; family Spalacidae; genus Rhizomys; species Rhizomys pruinosus. Next base: position 348,000 of record VZQC01007506.1, read on the forward strand.
CCTATTACAGAAAACTTGAGAATGTGCTCTAGCATAGCCAAGAAATAACTCAAGACAGAGAAAAGTAGAGTCCACAACACAAGACACAGACATGGAGATTTCTCTGCCTGAAGGTAGGACAGCTATGGATTGTGTTTAGAGAGCTGCCTTCCCAGATGGAAGCAGGACTCAGCTTGCAGGACGGGTTTCTTCAAGAAGATAAAATAACTCCATTCCTTTAATGTATTGAAGTTTACATGATTGGGGAGAGTTTCCAGGTTGATTTTAAGATAACTCTTGGAAATTTAACCAAAGGCAAAAAACACAATGATTATTTAACTGAGAAATAAAAACTTAATTTTTAACCAAAGAGTCTTGTCTTTTAAAAAAAAAAAAAAGTGGGGTCTCCCTGTGGCCATAGCAGGCCTGGAACTTGCTATGTAGACCAGGCTGGCCTCCATCTCACAGAGATCCTCCTGCCTCTGCTTCCCAAGTGCTGGGATTAAAGGTTTGTGCCACCATGCCCAGCTGGAAATAGTCATTTTTTATTTGAAACACCATAGTCATAATAATTAAATGTTGAATATTTTTCTGATTAAAATTACAATATAGCAATACTGAGAGAATGTGGAGACGGAGAGTATGAGGCTTTATTTTTTATTTTTATTTTATAAATGCTCTGCCTGTAAATGTATCCATGCATGCAATGCCTGCAAAAGCCAGAAGAGGGCATCAGATCCCCTGGAACTGGAGTTATCAATGGTTGATAGCCAACAAATAGGTGCTGGGAGCAGAACCAAGTCCGCTGCAAGAGTAGCCCGTGCTTTTAACTGCTGAATCATCATTCTACCCTGAGTATGAGGTTTTAAGGAGCTGAGGAAATGCTTTTAAAAATCCTTCATTTCAAGAATGAGGAAAATAAAATATAAAATAAAATAAAATAAGAATGAAAATAAATTATCTAATACCTAAAACTATAAATTGCAAAACTAGTCAGAGATGCAGAAATGTTTACCCCGGAGTTGGAAGAGACATCCCTGTGCAAGAAGAATGTCGGGAAGCAAGGGGGGGAGGGGAATGCTGTTTGTATTGGACATTGTCTAGAAAATTTTGATTCCTCAGATAATGTGCATGTTCAAAAACCATAAAGAGCCAGGCATAGGGGTGCTTCTCACATTCTCCCCAGCCTTCACCAGGAGACCTTCGGTGCCACCCCGTTCCTCTGATACCACTGTCCTTGGGGTCACATGACTCCCTCCATTGGATAATGGACACTGTTCTGTTTTCAGCTGTGTTAACACACCTTCCACTGGAAATGTTAGGAGACATCTCCGTTTTCATCTCTCTGAAATACTCATCTCCCTGCCACCCTTGTCTATATTTCCTGCCTCCTCCTTCACACTGTTCTTTTCCAGATCTTCATTTATAAATGAGGACATGCCTTGGGCTCCATCCTTCATGCTCTTTCCTTTTTCTTCCTTTATAAGCAATCTGTAAAGGAAACACGTACACTGGCCTTATGACATGATGTGGAATGTAAGGTTTATTCTTCCCTTATTTAAACATGGATTCCCTTTTCCATTCTTATTCCCCTTAAATATTTCCTCCTCTCAGAGCTCTAGAAAACTACTACCCTGTGTTGTTTTGTACCCTTTTGTTTGTAGGAATACTTATAAAATAGCATAGTTATACAGACCATTCTTAATTACTATGTGGGTGCTGGGAACCTAACGGGTTCTCTGGAAGAGTGGCCAGTCCTTTTAACTACTGAGCCATCTCTCTAGCCCCTCAGTTTGCTTTTTGAAACAGCATCTTGCTATTTAGCAACTCCCAACCATCTTGCTGTAGTCTGCTGAATGCTGGGATTAGAGATGTGCACCACCACGCTGGGCTAATCCTCTCTACTTAAACAAAGTATCCATTCTCCCAATTCTTAATAGTGTCTTTCTGCTGCCAATGACTATGTCAAAGGGACTTTCCAGCCTAGACTTATATCCAACTGTATACTTAATAGCTCTGTTTTGTTACCTAACTTGATCCTCATGTTTCAAAATTAAAATACTCCAACTAGAGACTGGTGAGAGGGCTCAGGGATTAAGAGCAGAGACTGTTCTTGCAGCGGACCAGGGTTCAATTCCCAGCACCCACATGGCAGCTAACAACCATCCATAAGTCCAGTTCCAGGGGATCCAATGCCTTCTTTGCACCACATGTACACACTTACACATATGCAGGCAGTACACACATACACATAGAATAAAAATTAAAAATTATTTTAAAAAATACTCCAACTGACAAATCTTGATTAGCATCCCACCTCAGCTTTCCCATAAAAACATGTTGATTTTCTCTTGGTCCGTGAACACTGCACACACTCTCCAAACATACACATACACTATGCCAAACTTGCTAACAAACCCTGGCTCTTATACCTCAGAATTATACCTTGGACCCATCTGCCTTCCTCTCTCCTCCTTTCTAGCAGTTGTTATTTGTTAAATAAATACATAAGCAATAAACAAAGTAGTCACATATTATAGGAAACACAATAAAGAGAATAAATAGTAAGATACTGAGACAGTGCTGCCCAGGTGCTTCTTTTGGATAAAGTCATTAATAAAGGATATTGCGTTTGAGCCAAGATCTGAATGAGAAGCAACTGTGCAAAGATTAAAGAGCACTCTAACTAGAAAGCTGCAAGTACAAAGGGCCCAGTTAAGGGAGTAAATATTTATTGAGCAAGCTGATAATAAGGGGAAAATGGTCTCCCGGTTGCAACAGTTTTAAGAATCAATAAAGCAGCAGAAAAACATTGGATTATTTGAAAACAAAACAAAACAAAAACCACACAGGATTAACGAATGACCAAATTCTGATTAAGACGAAGTGCTTGCTGCTCTTGGCAGTTCATCATATAAAGCCCTAACTTGTCCTGTAGCCTGGAGTTCTGCTCAGAAGACAGGGGTTAACAACCATTACATTCTCCTCTCTAAGAGGAGGAGACAGTGATTTGGAACTTCCTGAAGATCCTTTACAACCACTGTTCATTTATGTTTTAGGAAGAAAAAAAATAAGTAAAACAAATAAAAAACACTGTCAAATTATAACTTGATAACTATTAACTTTAGTTTAAATTTTGCTGCCCTTTCTCTTACCAGCACCTGTGTATTTATTTATTTATAAGATGTATTTTTATTTTATATTTTCCCAAATAAGTATGAGTGCTACTTGTGTGCCTTGTCCCCTCAGAGTCTGGATCCCCTGGAACTGGAGTTATGGATGGTTATGAGATGCCCTAACCCAAGTCCTCCACAAGAGCAGCCAGGGCTGGTGACTGCTGAGCCACTCTCCAGCCCAGTTTCTCAATTTTTTTTTTTTTTTGGTCTTTTCGAGACAGGGTCTCCCTGTGGCCCCAGCTGTCCTGGAACTCACTCTGTAGACCAGGCTGGCCTTGAACTCACAAAGATCCGCCTGCCTCTGCCTCCCAAGTGCTAGGATTAAAGGCGTGTGCCACCACAGCCGGCTCCAGTTTCTCAATTTTTAAAAGGCATCAGCTCTTCCATTCTACACAGATCTGTTTTCTCTTACTTGGCCTCATTGAGAAAGTAGATTATCTTCTCTCTTGGATGGTAAGAGAGTAACATCACATCCAAATTACTCGGATATTATTGAATGCAGCTCTCTTCAATTCTAATTTCATTTTGCTTTAGAGTTTCAGAATTAAAAAAGGGAAACAAGTGAAATTTGAGAGTTGTCACCTCCGGAGAAATCAGTATTCTTCATTAACTGTGTGTTACAGTCGCTAGGGAAATGCTCCAGAGATAATAAGGAGACAAAAATCATCTTATCTAAGCTGATATGCTGAGTGAACTGAAGAACAGAAACTTTCTACCAAGACTTAGAACTATTGAGCATCAGTTATTAGCAAATTGTTTACAAAGGGCATAGAACTGCTTGAATCATTATACTTGCTCATTTTCATACTTGCATGATGCATAATTTGTTTGGGCCAGTAACCAGAGGGTTGACACTCCTCATGAATAATCTGGAGACAGCATAGTTATCAGTAGCTCTCTGTTAATTTCAATGTCATACAACACGATTTTCTCTAGATTATTATTTTCTTTCTTTTTGTCTTTTTGCGACAGGGTCTCCCTGTAGCCCCAGCTGTCCTGGAACTCTCTCTGTAGACCAGGCTGACCTTGAACTCACAAAAATCCACCTGCCTCTGCCTAAAGAAAGCTGGAAGGAAGGAAGGAGAAAGGGAAGGGAAAAGGGAACTAATATAAAGATCAAACAAGGGGTGAGGTAAAGACTATCTCCTTAGATAAGAGGATCCTTCCTAGTGATAAAAGCCTTTTTTGTTCTTTCCTTGGCATAGATACTGTGATGACAGATTGAATAACTTGATATCTAAATATGTTGTGGGGTTATTTTTTTCTAGATAGGGCTATAATTTCAAAGCTATTTTAGTGAAAAATTCTAAAAGATCTGAAAAGTTAGATGGAAAGGCAAACATGAAGAATTATCAAGAAATATTGCCAGGCGTGGTGGTGCACGCCTTTAATCTTTAAGGCCAGGCGTGGTGGCATACTCCTTTGGTCCTAACACTTGGGAGGCAGAGGCAGGAGGATCTCTGTGAGTTCAAGGCTAGCCTGGTCTACATAGCAAGCTCCAGGCCAGCTGGGACTAAAGGGAGACCCTGTCTCAAAAAGATCAAAAAGATCCCCCAAAAAAGAGAGAGAGAAAAGAAAAAGAAATATTGAAGAAAAGGTGACCAAGCTGGCCTTGAACTCAGAGATCTACCTGCCTCTGCCTCCCAAGTGCTGGGATTAAAGGTGTACACCACCATGCCTGGCTTAATATCAAGGATTTTTTAAAAACCAAAGAGTTTGGCTGTTTAATTGGAATTATTATAGGCAATTGTAGACTACCTAGAATGGAATAGAATAGAAACCTAGAACCACGCTCACATATTTATGAATACTAGACCCAGAACAAAGCCAGCTGTAGAAAAAGATAGCCCTTTTCATTTGTTTTGGTAACATTGGATATGCATTTTAAAAAGACAAACTTTAGCTTGTATATCACATCATGCATTAAACACCAACTTTATGTTGATTACAGATCTAAAAATGAAAGGTAAATTCAAATTCCCTTAGAAAGCAACACAAGAAAATAGCTTGGGGCTGAAGAGATGGCTCAGGGGTTAAGAGCAGGAGGACCCAGTTTCAGTTCCCAGCACCCACATGGTGGCCAACAACCATCCTAACTTCAGTTCCAGAGGATCTGCCCTCCATGGGCATTGCACAACATGGGTGCACCCACATACACGTAGGCAATACACTCATACACGTAAAATAAAGATAACAAAATACTAAAAAATAATGCCTTTGTAACTCCAGTTCCAAGAAATCCAATGCTCTCTTCTGACTCCCCCACAAGCATTGCACTTGTATGCACTTACATATGTGCAGGCATAACAGTCACACAAATAAATAAATAAACAAACAAACAAATAAATAAATAAATAAATAAATATAAATAAATAAAATTTTCAAAAACTCAACTAAAAACAGGAAAGAAAATGTGTACAAGTGGCGATAATCATATTAAAAAAATTGTCAGTCTCAGAAAGGCAAATATTTCATGTTTGTGAGGTTTCCTAGTTTTTTTTGTTTTTGTTTTTGTTTTTTTGTCTTTTCGAGACAGGGTCTCCCTGTAGCCCCAGCTGTCCTGGAACTCACTCTGTAGACCAGGCTGGCGTTGAACTCATAAAGATCCGCCTGCCTCTGCCTCCCAAGTGCTAGGATTAAAGGCATGCGCCACCACGCCCGAGTGAGTCCTAGATTTTTTTTAGAATATATTACCTATTGTAACAAACAAGCAGATAAATAAATATACAGCAGTTTTTCAACAACTCCAACAACTTACCCACAGTGGTCACTACTGAGTATTTCATTCTAGTCCCAGGCCAGTGGAAAGCCCCTTTGAATTCTTTTTGTTCTCCCCAGAAGGTTAAAAACAAAAGTCCTCATTTACTTCCTCATTTTGTTTAATACCACAATATGTTCCAGAAAAGAAGCTCAACTCACAATCAGAAAATCCAAGTAGTATCTCTCTCTAAGAAGTTAGAAAGACAAGAGCAGGCAGGTGCTCCTGGGGCAGTGATTCCAGCACAGCGCTGACCATCTTGCACAGTGGGGAGGCACAAGCTAGATTCTAAAGTCCAGTGCTTAAAAAAAAAAGAAGTGTGCTCTCTCAGTTAAACATCTACAAATCTTGCTGCGGAGATGTTAAGACCCTGCAGAATGTTTCCTCCAGTAACGTCTGTTAAAGGCAGCCAGCCCAAGAAGACATTTCAGGTGGAATTCTTACTTTGTCCCTGAAGCATGGATATATTGTGAAACTGTGCCATCTCACTCTCCAAGAGAATTAGAAGATGCTATGGAACCTCAGACAACGGAAATTCCGTTCATAGTTTATTATGAATGAAAATGAAACCGACACATGCCATACAAAGGAAAAGCTGTAAGTAAGTCAGCTATAAAAATCCTGTGTTGCACTTAGCTGGGTTTTTCAAAATTTCATTATTGCAATGAACTGTCTCCGTTCTGAAAGCTGAGCTGGTCACACTTTGGAATGGGTTAAACGTAATCACAGGAAGTAAGCTTTAACCAAACACTGCTTTTGGCGCACAGAGGCCCTGGGTTTCAAGCAGTATTAAAACCAAGACCGGGAGGTACCAGAGTGTAGGACAGAGTGTTCAGACCTGGACTGAAGTGTGTCGGCAGCTATGGACCCATCTGACATTCAAAGGAAAAAAGTAGTTGTTATTGGTGGTGGCTTGGTAAGACGTTTCAAATGTTTTATTGCTGTTGGTGGTGTTATTTTGTGATTCTTCTTAATAATGGTTGTTTATCATGTATACATTGTTCTTTTTCTTATACAACTTTTTAAATATTTAAATATGTCTGTTTTAAATATACCTTTTTTTTTTTTTTTTTAATTTTTTTTTATTAATTTTATTTATTTTTGTGTGTGTATGAATGTACTGTCTGCATGCAAGTCTGTGCACCCGTGTCGTGCATTGCCGCGGAGGTCAGAAGAGGGTCTCGGATTCCCCTGGAACTGGAGTTCTCCTGGAATTGGAGTTACAGACGGTTCTTAGCCGCCATGTGGGTGCTGGGGATCGAACCTGGGTCCTCTGCAAGAGCAGTCGGTGCTCTTAACCGCTAGGCTATCTCTCCAGCCCCATATACCTGTTTTAAATATGACATGTTTTCATTATAAATGTTAACACATAATAGTCGTGTAAATTTTTATTATTATGTAAGAGGCACTGATTCTCCATATACGCCAGTCATGCCTATCTACCCCTCTTCCCTCTCCCTCACACCTTCTCCCCAGGACTTCTTAAACTTGTCTTTCTTTCTTTCTTTTTTCTCTCTTTCTCATCTTTCTTTTTGGTTTCAATATATCACAGAAACTACACAATCCTTGTCTTTCTGTATCTATGTTTTTACATTTAGTCTGATGTTCTCAAAAACCCACCCATTTTCTTACAGATAACAGGATTTCATTTTTCTTTGTGACTGAATCTTATTCCATCGCTATGTGCACCCCAATTTCGTTATTTATCCATTCACTGGCAGGCATCTAGGCAGTAAATATAACTAATCGCATTTGATTTAAAGTGTTCTTTTCCAGGAAACAAAGTTGTCCATTTGTTCTCGTGTCAGTTTGGAAAAATAAGCTAGGCATGGTGGCGCACACCTTTAATCCCAGCACTCGGTAGGCAGAGGCAGGTGGATCTCTGTGAATTCAAGGCCAGCCTGGTCTACATAGTGAGCTCCAGGCCAGCTGGGACTAAAGGGAGACCCTGTCTCAGACAAAAAATAAACAAACAAATAAATAAATAAAATAAAAAATAAAATAAAATTAACTTGATTTTGTTCCCAAGTGTGACCATGCTTTAAAAACAGGTATGAGTAATCATCCTAATAAAAAACATTTTGCTCCACACTGGTTAATAAACACTGTCTAATTAAAAAGAAAAGGGTCAAGAAACAAGAAGTTAATATTTAAAAAAAAAAAAAACTGTTGGGTGCTCACTGAGTATCTGAATGAGTGGAAGTTAGCTCTATTTGGTAACCCAACGTACTCGGCCATTCCAAGGGGACAGGGTTGCTGCAGGGAGGAACTCACGTGAGACCAGCGTCCTGTTGCTAGCTTCACACCTTGGAAGGTGTGAGCAAGCCCTGCTTCTTTGCCTCCATAGTGTGGCACCAAAGCCACAACTTTTTACCAGAGGCTGCCTCCAGGAAACCGTACATTTTTCCCCTCACCAGAACTCCTCTTACAGATTAAAAATGTTCCAAATAATGGAAATCATCATGGAGGCTCCTTAAAACTTAAAAACAGAACTTCTGCCCTCAAGATACACTTCTCTGTTTATCCACGAAGGGACTGATGTTAGCTTACTGTAGAGATATTTGCAAGTCCACGTTCATTGCTGCACATTCACAGGAGCTAGGTTATAGAATCAGCCCAGGTGTCTATCCAAAGTGAGGAGATAGGGGCTGGTGAGATGGCTTGGCAGTTAATAGCACTGGCTGCCCTTAAAGAGGCCTGGGGTTCACTTCCCAGTACCCACATGCCAGCCAACTCCAGTTCCAGAGGAACCAGCGCCCTCTCCTGGCCTCTGTTGGCATTGCATTCATGAATACATTCAGGCAGAACACTCATACACATAAAATAAATTACTAAACAAATAAGTTTTTAAGGAACAGATAAAGACAGTGTGATAGACAAGACACACTGGAGTATTAGTCTGTCATAAAGAAGAATGAAATTTTCATTGTTTTCAGGAAAACAGATGCACAGAGTCTTTAATATTTCCAATTCTAAATTTTAAAGTACCTAGAAATGGCCAGGCATGATGGTACATCCCTGTAATCCTAGGATTTGGCAAGCTGAGGCAGGGGAGTCCTGTGAGCTTGAGACCTGCCTGGGATACCCTGTGTCTCAACAAAGTCAAACAACTGAGGGCTGACATTATGCACCATGATCATCAAGGCTTCATACCAGGCTTCAGTCCAACTCTTTCCTATCAAAATGTTGCACAAGACAAAAGTTCAAGTCCATAGATTCCTGCCCATGTTGTTTTAGGAAGTATGGACACAGGAAGTGTGGACACAGGAGTGGGCATCCCAGGGAGGAGAAAGGCAGCAAAGAAGCAAACAAACAAGTAAGAGTCGGAGAGCAATGCAAAGGGGCAGTGTTGTCTAGGGTCTTAGGGGTTCTTGTTTGGGGAGAGCCAAAGATAGCCCCCCTGATAAGGAGCTGTGACCAGATACCAGGATAAGATGCAAAACTGGCTTAGCCAGAGCTTGCAGGGTCTTAGAAGATCAGGCAAAAGACTGGGTTTCATTCCAGTATCATTGTACTTGAAAATCATGGTGGATTTCAGGTAAGAAGGTATACTATGATCTCTTATTGGGGATGGTGGTGCCTGACTATACTCATAGCACTTGGGAGGCTTAGGCAAATGGTTTCAGTTGTGAGTTCAAGGCTAGCCTGGGCTATACAGCAAGTCCTCAAGCAACCATTATAAGGATTTTAATGAAGAACGACTGGGGAAATCTGAGATGACAACATAGGCCATTTGTTCTGAGATGCAACATAAGCTGTTCTGCATCTGAGAGCTACACTAGAGAAGTGGCAATGATCCTCAAAATGCCTCAGAAATCCAAGGAGGAAGTGACACGTTCATGTTTCAACACACAATTTTGGAAGACCCAAAAGTGTGGCTATCGCCTGGAGATACCCAGAATAGCACCTGACATCTTTCTCCCTTCGCCATGAAATTCCTTTCTAGACGTGCCTTGAGCTGCTCAGCTGTCACTGCTGAGAGTTTGTGTCTCACAACAGATCACCAGCCTCAGAAGGCCACATAACTGAGAGAGTGCCTTATGGTGTGCAGCTTGGTCAAGTGCTTCATTCTCACCGATGTTTCTAAGCACCGTATAAGGGGCTTGCTGTTAGCCCCCTGATGCTTTTGTTTTATTTATATATATATTTTTAATTTTATTTATTTCTGTATGTGTATGCATGTAATGTCTGCATGCAGGTCTGTGCACCCGTGTCGTGCAATGCCGCGGAGGTCAGAAGAGGGTGTTGGATTCCCCTGGAACTGGAGTTCTCCTGGAATTGGAGCTTCAGACGGTTCTCAGCCACCGTGTGGGTGCTGGGGACCGAACCCAGGTCCTCTGCAAGAGCAGTCGGTGCTCTTAACTGCTAGGCCATCTCTCCAGCCCTGCTTTTGTTTTATTAATAATAAAATAAATCTCTAGACACTTTTTGCTGGTATTTAAATTAGCTTTTGGTCAAGCACACAAGAAATGGATTTCACTGAGATATTTGCATATGCATAAGGCATTCAATTCTGTTCTTTTTGACCCCCACATGCAGCGCCCTCCCTTGTCCCCCTTTCCCTCGTCTCCCCTTCCTCCATCTTGCTGTTTCTCTTCTTCCCTCCCATTCTGTTTTCAGATGTGCTACTTATCTTTCTGAGTCTTCTTCTTTCACTTAATGATCTCCAGCTGCATCTGTTCTGTTTTCCTGTGAATGTTCTAAGTTTATTTTCTTTGCAGATAAATTAAATTGTGTATATATACATATGTATATATATTACACTTTTCTTATGTATAATTTTTCATTAACTAAGTTCTTGAACAATCTCACATACATTTGTAGTGTGCCCTGGTTACTCTCTCCTCTGCCCTCTCCTCTCCATCCCACCCCCATCCACCCCCCTCATCTCTACCTGACTACCAGATTCATGACTTGTGCTTTTGTTTTGTGACCCTAGTTTAACTAGGGTCATTTGTGTGACTAGTCATTTTTGTTTTCTGTTCTTTAGGTTCTAAGCCTTCTAAATTATATCATTCCATATCTAGAATGTTCACAGGTGGGGTGGACATTGATAAGCAGTGGAACTCAATCTTCCTGTGTTCAGGGGTCAAGGGACACTTTTGATCTTTCTGTGAATTTTCTTCAGTCTCTGTTTGGATTCTAGTTTCTCTCAGCCAAGAAGTTTGAACTCATGCTCTCTGCTTGTATTTCTCTAATAGTCTTGGTGGGTTTTTAAAGCACTTCCTACAATCCACCCTTGCCTATGTGCAGAAAGCTCATCCTTTGGATTTCATTTGCTACCTGCTTACTATTGTAGGCTTTAGACGCTTTCAAACAAATGTAGAACGATTTCATAATTGTTTATGTACTTATGGGAAACTTTCCTCATGAAATCAAATCTCCCTAAGTTTCTTCTCAACAGCCTTTTCTCTGTGCCTTAACAGAGAGTTGTGGTAGGCTTGGCATAGTGTACACACCACAGTTCCATTTATGTCTCCTATCCTCTTAGTCAATTTTCCATCTAACAAAAGCAGCATCGATGGTTATTCCAAATTATGCACTTCCTATAAAAAAGTGTGAAGAGGGAATCAAGTTAGAGTGTAAAAACTGCATGGCTAGCCACATGACCACGCCCTACAGCTGAACTTATGTAATATATGCCTATCTTTTTCATTTTAGCTTCATTTAAACCTCAGTTACAAGATATAGGTATATCATGATCTTTGATGTACTATTGTGACTAGACTTTGAGGACACACTGTTCTCTCTGTCATTTGCTTGTTAATAATAAGCACCTGTGAACTCTCCTCAACATAAGAGTTAATATATTACAATGACTTCCACTGACCTCTTCTCTTCCTCTACCTGGTAGACCATTGACATGAATATTTGCCTTTTATTTATAATTTTTATCATATACTTAATTGTATATGCATATATAAGTATTACATATATTTTAATGAGGTATATGCATATACCTATGGTACCATCTTGATTTTTTTTTTGATGAAAGGGTTTATTTGGCTTACATCTTCAAGGAACCTGGAGGGAGGGACTGAAGCATATGCTATGGAAGATGCTACTTGTTGGCTTGCTTCCCCTGGTCCATGCTGAGCCTGCTTTCTTTTTTTTTCAAGTATCACAATTTTCATTAATAGATACAAGTATATAAAATCAGGGCATGAACATGACTTGATAAATTAAGTAGACTTAATTTCTTTTTTTTAATTTTATTTATTTCCGTATGTGTATGAATGTATTGTCTGCATGCAAGTCTGTGCACCTGTGACGTGCAATGCCGCAGAGGTCAGAAGAGGGTGTCGGACTCCCCTGGAACTGGAGTTCTTCTGGAATTGGAGACGATTCTCGGCCACCATGTGGGTGCTGGGGATTGAACCCGGGTCCTCTGCAAGAGCGGTTGGCACTCTTAACCGCTAGGCCATCTCTCCAGCCCTAGACTTAATTTCAATACTATAATAAGGAACCAATTCAAATTCTCACCATTTGTTTCACACCCACAAAAACCACCTCAAGGGCATTAACAATCTCTCAAAACTGATCGGTTTTGTGCAAGTAGACCATGTTTCCTTTTAAAAAGACTTGTGCACTTGCCCAGGCTCAAGGATATTGAAATCTAGCACATAAAGCCCATTACTAGAGGTAGAAATACAGGCAATATACTATTACGGCAACAACCATCAATTACAGTTAAGAATTTTCTGTAACAACCAAATAGATAATCTAATATTGCAACAACTCAAGTATTACTAAGCAAAATGCATTTCTACAGTATTCAGTGTTGTTATCCAGTTTTCTAACTTTAAACAGCCTATGATAACTGGCATCAAAGAAGGTCCTTGTGATAGACTGCCTCTGCTTGAGAACTTATGATGTAATTATTGCATGCTGCTAATATACTATCTAAACATTAAAGATATTCCTAAAATATTTGATGGTAGACTATGATTAAGACATTACACTACATAAAAACCTTATGCAGAAGGAAACCCTTACTGACGTGCTTCTGCTTTAAATATTGTGCCCCCAAATGAAGTCCAGAAAAATGTAATAAGAGACCTCCTGATTAAAAAAAAGCCCAGGCCCAAATGGTTTCACAACAGAATTCTAGAAAATATTTAAAGAGGACTTACAACCATTATTACTCAAACTTTCAGAAAGATATAAGCAGAGGGAAATCTCCCAAATTCCTTCTATGAAGCCAGCATCACTCTAATACCAAAGCCAAGCAAGGATGCAACCAAAAAAGAGAACTACAGACCCATCTCATTAATGAACTCAGATGCAAAAATTCTCAACAAAATACTTGCAAACCGTATACAGACCCACATCAAAAAGATCATCCATCATGATCAAGTTGGATTCATACCAGAGATGCAAGGATAGTTCAACATATGGAAATCACTAAATATCATAAAACACATAAATGGACTGAAGGACAAAAACCACACAATCATCTCAATTGATGCAGAAAAAGCCTTCAACAAAATACAGCATCCCTTCATGCTTAAAGTCCTAGATGGAATTGGACTAGAAGGATCATTCCTCAACATAATCAAAGCTTTTTTATCATCTTGATTATTTTTATTTTTGCAGGAGTGCCATGCAGTGTGAAATCATCTGTAACTTAGTCTCTTCACTTGTACTGTTGCTGATCCACTCACAGTATTGCACTTTACCATGTGAATATACCATAATTTATTTGTCCATTCTTTTATGTTAAACATGTGGGATGTTTGCAGGATATTTTCTCATTTATTTGGTTATAAAAGGGTTCCTCTGAACATTCTGACACATGCCTTCATGTACACACATAGCAAAATCTTCTCTTGGGTATTTTCCCCATGAAAAAGAATGGCTGCTTTGTTGGGTATGTGAATATTGAGGGTAACATTACAAGTGAAGTGGAAGAGAGCCCGTTGACTCTCATGCTCTCCAGCACATGATGTTTTCATGAGCCAAGGATCATATTTATCCCTATGTGTCTACACCATCAAAGATCCTGTCTTCCCCTCCTCTGCCTTGAGAAACCACAAATATGCCACCATTGGCAAGCAAGCAGGAGGAGTGGGGAGGCATGGATCACAGCAGCCAACCCTAGAAAGGTTGGAAGGACTGAAGCTCCACTTAGGTCGGCCCTTTTCTCCCGAGATCTTGGAATCAGCTTTCATCCAAGAAAAGGAATAGAGCAAACCCATGAAAGTAGACTATAGCCCACCACTGGCTTGGACTGGATTCTATGCTGGAAATGGAGATCCATATTTGCTACACTGTGTGTTCTCTCTCCTTTACTGAAGTTCATTTCCCAAGGAACCATGAACTGATTTCTTGTGTTGAATCCCACTCTCTCTATTACTGAGCTATTACTCCTTACAATAAGGGCTTCCTGACACCCATCACTTAGACTGTAGCTTGTGTGTTTCACACAACTGTCCTTTCTTTCTTTTCCTTCTTTCTTTTTCTTTCTTCTTTCCTTCCTTCCTTCCTTCCTTCCTTCCTTCCTTCCTTCCTTCCTTCCTTCCTTTCTTTCTTTCTTTCTTTCTTTCTTTCTTTCTTTCTTTCTTTCTTTCTTTCTTTCTTTCTTTCTGTTTTCTTGAGACAGGGTCTCCCTCTAGCTGGTTTATAACTCATTTTGTAAACTAGGATGGCCTTGATCTTACAGAGATCTGCCTGCCTCTGATTCCCAAGTGCTGGGATTACGCCTGGCTATCCAGCTTTCTTTCTGGGATATTTTCTTAGTAAGAGGGATCCATTACTAGTGAATCTCTTTGGACTCATTCCCACCCTCCTGACCCTATTGGGTCCTGATGTGTATCCTTTCCATCACCCTAGAAGGAGCAGTTATCGTTGTACCCCTGTACGAAAGAAAACTGTCTCAAAGTATTACTGCTTCTCCTCTATATGGCTCAATATTGTCATTCCTCAAAGGTGGACCAAAAGTAATCTCCAGGAAGACTGACCAATCCACTTGTTAGGATTATCTCTTGTTGTGTAACAAACCACTCCAAAACACAGTGGCCTAAAACAATGACATCATGTCTCAGTTGGTGAGTGGTCTGTCATAGCTGAGGCAGCTGTTATCTATCTTCAAGGCTTCGTCAGGCATGCCAGCCAACATGGAGCATTCCTACAGTTGACAGCTGGAGTCCACTACCCGTCGGTGAGGCCCTTGGCTGGGTCAACTACATGTGGCCTGTCCCAGTGCTTCTCACATGTGACAATCTCCAGGTCTTTATTGTTGTTGTTACATAGCCTCGATGGATAACATGCTTGCTGTACAAGCAGGAGGATCTGAGTTCAAATTGCCAGCACCCAAATAAAAGCAGAATGTGGCAGTGTGTGTTTGTGTGTGTGTGTGTGTCCAATGCCAGGAGGCAGAGAGGCAGGATCCCCGGGGCTAGCTGGCCAGCCAGTCTAACCAATCGTAAACTCCAGGTTCAGAAAGATACCCTATATAAAAAAATAAGGTGGGGACTCATAGAGGAAGAAGCTCAGTGTTGATCTCTGGCTTCTATGTATGAACAGGCATGTGCACCCATACAATCATGTACACACACACATGAATATGCCACATGTGCACATGTGCACACACACAAATTAATAAATATTATATGTGTATGCTTGAATCTCCTAAATAGTCTGTTATCTTGAAGGAGCAGGTACTATATAAAAAACACAAAGATGGGCCAAATTAAACCATATTGCTTAGGGACATATACCTAGGTGGTAAATCTGTAAAGAAACAAGAATGAGCTATCAAAAAAAAATCAAAATAATGTTTGTCTGCAGGTGGGAAGGATATAGTAACTGGGTAGAGGTAGGGGTGTTAGAAGAGGCTGAAAGATTTTACCTGAGTGTTAATTCTGAGGGCTATGAAGTCATAGAGGTCTGTTTTATTCTGTAAATCATATGTATTTATGTGCTTCCTGTTTACAAGTTTTATCTCACTATAAAAGGAGCAAAAATAAGAAAAGAAAGGAAAGAAAAAAAAACCTGTCTCTGCAACTACACCACTGGATCGTGACTTTATCTGATTGTTTTAGATTTTATTCATTATTGTGAAGTGAACCCCAGATTTGCTCATCCTAAACAAAAGCTGTGCCCCAGTCTTTTATTTTTTTTATTTATTTTTTATTTTTTTAATTTTTTTTATTATTTATTTTTGTATGTGTATGAATGTATTGTCTGCATGCAGGTCTGTGCACCTGTGTCATGCAATGCCGTGGAGGTCAGAAGAGGGTGTCGGATTCCCCTGGAACTGGAGTTCTCTTGGAATTGGAGCTTCAGACGGTTCTCAGCCACCATGTGGGTGCTGGGGATCGAACCCGGGTCCTCTGCAAGAGCGTCGGTGCTCTTAACCGCTAGGCTATCTCTCCAGCCCATGTGCCCCAGTCTTTTAAAATTTTGAGACAGGGCTGGAGAGATGGCTCAGCGGTTAGGAGCGCCAACTGCTCTTGCAGAGGACCCGGGTTCGATTCCCAGCACCCACATGGCGGCTGAGAACCGTCTTTGACTCCAGTTCCAGGGGAATCCATCACCCTCTTTTGACTTCCGAGGCATTGCACGACATGGGTGCACAGATCTGTATGCAGACAGTATATCCATACACATAAAAGAAATAAATAAAATTAAGAATTAAAAAAATTGAGACAATACTAAGTTGCCCGGGTGGGTCTTAAACCTAAGACCCTCCTGCCTCATCTGGAATTACAGGTCTGTGTGACCAGACCAATCACGATGACTGGTTTGCAATTGGTCTGCCTCTGCAGTGACTATAACTAAGTATAATAAGTGGATTAATATATCCACACACAATCTTGCATCTGCCAAAGAAATTTCCATGTATGTACATCACCAGATAAGATGAAAAAAATTATTTTGATTCCTAGGTTGGAGCATTGAATGCATGCTTTCTTGCAAAGAGGAATTTCCAAGTTGATGTGTATGAAGCAAGGGAAGGTGAGTCCATAGTGGGAAGTGGGAGAGAACTTTGGATTTTTCATTGCCTCCGCTTTTGATTTTCTAAGTAAAATGTTTCAATAAAATAATTTTGAAATAGCCAGGCATGGTGGCACACACCTTTAATCCCAGCATTCAGGAGGCAGAGGCAGGCAGATCTTTGTGAGTTCAAGGCCAGTTTGGTCTACAGAGTGAGTTTCAGGACCATTGGGACTACAGGGAGATCCCGTGTCAAAAAGACAAAATAATAATAATAATAATAATAATAATAATAATAATTTTAAAATAGAAGAACTCTTTTAAAAACCTCAGTGATGTTTATGTAATTGAATAGTAATTTACTCATGATTTCTTTGGAAAAATTAGAGTCTTTTCATTTGACTCTGAAAGTACAATTGTTCAAGTACAACCTTTTGCTAACCTTGAAGCCACATTTCAGGAGTTGTGTATAAAGTGGAATCTCTTCCCCATTTTTTAGATATTCGAGTGGCTAAGTTTGTGCGTGGAAGAAGCATTAACTTGGCCCTTTCTTACAGAGGACGACAAGCCTTGAAGGCCATTGGCCTGGAAGATCAGGTACCTGGTTAATGCACTTTCTTTCTTTTGTAAAGAAATTATGTTTGTCGCTGGGCGTGGTGGTGCACACCTTTAATCCTAGCACTCGGGAGGCAGGGGCAGGCGGATCTTTGTGAGTTCAAGGCCAGCCTGGTCAACAGAGTGAGTTCCAGGACAGCTGGGGCTACAGGGAGACCCTGTCTTGAAAAGACCCCCCACCAAAAAAAGAAATTGTGTGTGTTTATGTAGGTGTGGGGATGCACATGCCCATGCTGGCACACACAGATGACAGAGGGAGGACTTTGGGTATTCTGCTTCATCCCTCTCCCCTTCCTGCTCTTGGGACAAGGTCTCTTGCCAAATCTGTGATACCTGATTTAGATCAGATAAACTTTCATTTTCTGCCAAGACCTAAAGTTAAAAAAGAAAATACTGAAATGTTTAAGAACAAAGTTTTCACTGAATGAGTTTCAACCATACTGGACTTCTTCGGCCTCTGTGTAGTTTTTTTAAAAGGCTTTAAAAAATGAAAATCACATTTTAGGTTCAGCATCTATGCAGTTCACATAGTACTGTGTCATGCTAATGGAAATTGTTGCTTCTGGTTTATTTCAGATTGTCTCCAAAGGTGTGCCCATGAGAGCGAGAATGATCCACTCTCTCTCAGGAAAGAAGTCTGCAATTCCCTATGGCACCAAGTCTCAGGTAGGTTTACTCTAGAGATAATGGTTAGTGCATCGTTTCTAACTGAGCCTGATACGTGTTATACACCACTCACTGTTAACTCCTCCTTTCCTCCCTATTCCTGGCTTCTGCACATATCCCAGGAACATACACACTACTTGCCAAGTTCATTCAGAGAGCATGTTCAAGCCACAGCCTGGTCCATTATGCCCATGACTAAGACTCAAGGCTGAGCTACTGCTTGTCATCTCATTACAAGGATGCTGCTCATTCTGTGCTTGGCTCCAGCTGCCTGTCTATTTGGGATGCTCTTTGACTGCCATCTCTTTTTTAATTAGTGAAAATTACCATGTTACTTTTTGTCCGGCATCTTGTACAAGTACAACTCTGGAGGGTTTTGTGACACAGTTGCCTTCCCCTAACTGACCCTCTTGCCCCAAATTTTCTGATCATAGAATGTGTAGACTGAACCAGCTATGCTCCCAGTACTTTATAATTTCTAGGGCCAAATGGGAATGTAGACTTTCAGAAAGACAATTCATTTTCTTGCTCTGTGCTTTTCTCATCTTTTTCATGCTAATATATATAACTAGGGGAAAGTTAATTTTCATCTAATTATACTCTGAGTTTATTTCCTCATTTTTACCAAGCTATGCCTTGTGAAGTACAGAGCCCCAGTAAGGTTCAAGATCTTCATGAAGAGCTTGAATTCCAGGTGAATCAGCATTTCTCAGACCTGTCTTGGTCAAGTGCAGAGTTTTGTTCAGTGGGCCTGGTGAAGGCTTAGGCTCTGTTTATCTAACCTGCTCCCATTGAGTGTCCGTGGACCACACTTGGACTGACTAGCAGACAGTGAAGCAGGTGCTTATGAAAACAGGCCCTTGTGGATTATGAGGACAAATGTGCCTCTATAGTAAAACAGCACAAAAATGAAGAACTTTGAAATAGAGGTGGGATCAAAATTCTTGACTTAAAGCCTTAAGAAATAGCAAGTTTCCAGAAGAAGCAGAGGATACAAAAAAAAAAAAAAAATGAAAGAAATAGCAAGCTACCTACACTGGCTTATAAAAGTGGGTATACTCTTAATACATTGAACTTGCCAGGGAGAGGGAGGAGAAGAAAGTCTCCTGATCCATTCTTAGATGAATATTTTCAGTTAATTGACCTTCCTAATTGGATCCCAGGTCAGCCAGGTACTTAGTAATGGTTACTCAGTGATGGTTCGTTGTCTATTTGACCAATTTAGAAACATCTTGCAGAATGATGAGACACACATCTTTGTGTTTGTGGGGGCAGCTTATCTCAGGGTGGAAGACACCTGAATGTGGGTGTCACCACCCTGTGCACCAAGCGGACTGAGCACAAAAAAAGGGGGAGAAAAGGACAAACCCGGCTGAATACCATGGATGCCTTTTCTGTGCCTTCTGGCCGCCATGCTGTGAGGGCTCTGATCTGCCACACCCTCCCCATCAGCCGTGGTGGACTGCACTCTCTGGAACTGAAAGCCAAAACAAACTCTCCTTCCTTTGTTTATCTGTATTTTGGTCACAGTGATGAAAAGCTAATTAACACAATGCTATAGAAAAAACCAAAGAACTGTCTCTCTTTAACATCCAGGTGAGGGTTACACATACAAATCAAACATCAGCCCTGAGCCCTGGATATATGACAGTTGTCCTCCTGCATGCCGCAGTGTTAGTTGCTGAGTGTCCTAGGGTGCTTCTCTGCAGCTGTGATAAAACACTAGCCAAAAGCAGCCATGAAGGAATCCTGGTCACTGGCTTGCTCCTCTGACTTGCTCAACCGTCTGTCTTTTTATTTATTTATTTTTTGAGACAGTGTCTCCCTTTAGTCCCAGCTATCCTGGAGCTAGGTATGTAGACCAGGCTGGCCTTGAACTCACAGAGATCCTCCTGCCTCTGCCTCTCGAGTGCTGGGATTAAAGGTGTATGTCACCACACCCAGCTTAAGACAGTTTTTAGCTGCCATGTGGGTGCTGGGAATCGAACCTGGGTCATCTACAAGAGCAGTCAGTGCTCTTAACCGCTAAGACATCTTTCCAGCCCCTCAACCAGCTTTCTTCTACAGCCCAGGCCCACCTGCTCTAGGATGACACAGTGTTCTGGGCCCTCCTACACCAATTAGCAAGCAAAAGAACACCCCACAGACATGGCTGCAGGCCAGTGTGATGGAGGAAATTCCTCAGGTGAAGTTCCCTCTTCCCAGGTGTGTCAGGCTGGCAACAAAACAACACCACTGAGTGCTCAGAGAGGAGCCAAGTCTGAGGACTGGTAGGGACAGAGGGGCCGGGACAGTCATCAGTTCACGAGGAAGAAACATCAGCTGACTGAGGCATGGAAGTGTCACTCTGTAGTATAGACAGGAAATGCTGGGGTGGTTTAGAAGAGGGAAGTTTCGGTTTTCAAGAAGACTCTGAAGAAAGTGAGATTTAAGACTGTTAGGTAATAAAGGTGAGAACCCCAAATAAAAAGGCACATGAGACTTAAGTCACTCCAGGAACATAGTTTACTTCCATTGGAACTGCCAGAGTGGGCCACCTGTGGACACGTGGTAGAATAGCAGCAGGAGCAAGATGGCGACTGGGGCCTACCCATTTATAGCCATGAAGTGGGACCTCAGGTACAGGGGACGAAGTCAGAAGACTGACAGCCTCTGGAGGAAGTGGACATCTGTGTGTCCCTTGGAATTCTGGGAAGCCCAGACCTAACAAAGACATTTTTTTTAGAAATCTTAAATCAACAGCAAACGAGAATTATCCTAATCAAATGTGGATCTGTGTCTGGGGAAGGCTCGAGACTTCATTTCTAAGGCATATAATTTTGAAATGCAAAGTGTATTTCAAAGGAAAGAACTTGTATGTACCATAGCCTAGCAGAATCTTTAGATTTATTGAACCCAGCTGCCCCATTTATAGAAGAGCAAACAGGCTACAGAGTTGCATCAAGGGAGAAGTAAGGCAGATTTCCTCTCAGGGTGTGGCCAGGAAGGCTGGGTGGCGTGCCTACAGATGCTTAGCTCTGTTACTACATTGTGAGTGACACCTGATAATCATCTCACTGTCTCTTGAATTAACATGGAGCATGCTGAGGAAGACTGAACCATCCAGCTAAGTCTCTCCAGAATCTGAGACAAGGCCCCAGTCAGTGGCTTCTTCCCCGTAAACCCCCTTTTTCTCTGTTTCTGAGAATTGACTCCCCAAGTGAATGACAGTGTACGTGGTGCTCCCATTGGGGAACTTTTACTACAACAGGGAGGGAGTGGTCCCTTCCCCACCACTTCTAGTTTCTCTTCTTACAAACTGAGTGACTGCTGGTTTCATAGCCACCTCTGTCAAACACTGTTTGCCCTTAAGAATTACACAAAGTTGCTTCAAAACTGCTCAGTGCTGTCTAGGGAAGCATAGCCATGCTCACAACCCAGGACTGCCTCACGTCCTTCAGATCCCCAGGAAGCTCGCCTTCTTTTGGCTTCTTTGGCTTTTGGCACAAAATGCACTGGAATTAGCTCGCTGCCACCAAAATCCAGTTATGAACTTCACCCCTTCATTAGTCTCTACCCACCACATTTCCTCAAAAGAGCATGAACTGGGGAGATGACTCCATGGGTAAAGGCACTTGCTATATAAGTTTGAGGGCTTGAGTTCAAACATCCAGCACGAGGGCTAGAGAAAAGGCTCTGTCACTGAGAGCACTCGCTCCTCTTCCAGAGGACCTGGGTTCAGTTCCTAGCACCCAAGCTGGGCAGCTTACAACTACCTGTAACTCCAGTTCCAGAAGACCCTCTTTTGGCTTCCATCAGTGCTAGCATACATTTACATCGACACAAACACAAACATATGAAAATAAAAATAAATCTTCAAATCACCCAGCACTTGCATCAAAAGCCAGGCATAGGCACACCTGTAACCCCAGTGCTGTGAGGTACAGAGAGAAGGGGATCACTGGCTTTATTTTAGCTGAGAATCTAACTCCAGGTTCACTCATTGAGAGATCCTGTCTCAAAGGAATGAGGTGGAGAGTGATCAAGCAGGACAACGGATGTCCTCCTCTGGCCTTGATACCACACACACACACACACACACACACACACACATGCACGCACGCACACACACACCACACATTACCCCCTCCATCCCCAAATGGCACGAATCTGCTGAAGATCTGTAGGCCATGGAGGAACCACTTTGCATAGTTTATACATTTGAACTGTGAAAAATTTGACTTCTCTAATCCTTTGGCCACTTCTGTGGCCTGTTTCTCAGCTGTTCGCCTGGTCCTTTCCCTCATCACCAGTGTACAGACTCTACCTGCCTCGTGGGACCCTCCCATCTCCCTCCCTGACTGCTCCAGCAACTGTGGGAATACTCTCCAATACTCAGAGCAAGTCAGTTTCCATAATACTATAACTCCTGTGCTCAAAATGAAGACACTTCGTCCCCTAAGGAGGAGGCACTGAGGGCAGAAAAAGCAGATATTTCCCCCTAATATATTTGAATATATTAAAGGCGTGCGCCCCCACGCCCAGCTTTGGCGCACGCCTTTGGTCCTAGCACTCGGGAGGCAGAGGCAGGTGGATCTTTGTGAGTTCAAGGCCAGCCTGGTCTACAGAGTGAGTTCCAGGACAGCTGGAACTTTCGAGACCCTGTCTCGAAAAGACCAAAAAAAAAAAAAAAAAAATAGCCAGCTTTCAAACTTGTACATTTGCAAAGAAAATGATCTAATTCTTTCAGCTTTTACTAGCTCTGTGGTAGATCAACCTTTTAGATTAGGTGCTAGGGAGCATGTGGTAGAAACAATGTTCATTCTTGCCTAAGAGGCTGTGCTATCTAGACATCTGAACTACACTAGACAGGGATGTCCTGGTGTCTTCTAGGACTGCTGTGTCTATTGGTTCCCAGAAGAAACAAGGCTGATCACTTAACGGGCAAAGAATATTTTCTCCACATTAATATAAATGAATCTTGTTTTATTCATTAATGTAAATGAATGCTTCTTGACAGTCTCTGTTTTTTTTATTGTTTTCTTGCCATGCTAGTGGTGGGACCCAGGGCCTTGTGCGTACTAGGGAGCCACTCTTACCACCGAGTCACATTATCACTTCCCCTGGTCTGACTAACATACTTTGAGGAAGACCTTTGGATTCCTGGGGCTAGAGAGATGGCTCAGTGGTTAAAAGCAATGGCTGCTCTTGCAGAAGACCTGGGTTCAAATCTCAGCACTCACATGCTTGCTAACAACCATCATAACTCTAATTCCAGGGGATCCAATACCCTCTTCTGCAGGTACTGCATGGTATGGGTGCACTTACACACATGAAATAAAAGTAAATAAATAAATAAATAAATTTAGTTTCCACTGAAACGTGTTGATTAATGACATAGAAGCCCAGAAAACAGAACTACGAGGCAGAGTAAGAAGAGATCTCTGTGTTGGTTTTATTTTATATCACAGATTGGATGCACTTCCTCTACCGTTGTCTTTGCGGTATGACTAAGTTATTTTTATACTAACTCGATATTTGGCTGTTAAGGTAAAATTTCTACTTTAGAATGAAAGGAAGATTCGGGGCTGGAGAGATGGCCTAGTGGTTAAGAGCGCCGACTGCTCTTGCAGAGGACCCGGGTTCGATCCCCAGCACCCACGTGGCGGCTGAGAACCGTCTTTGACTCCAGTTCCAGGGGAATCTGACACCCTTTTCTGATCTCCGAGGCATTGCATGACACGGGTGCACAAACCTGCATGCAGACAGTATGTTCATACACATATGAAAATAAATAAAAAAAATTTTAAAAAAGAATGAAAGGAAGATTCATAATCAGCATGTTCATGTTAAAAACATTGTGGTCTCCCATAATCTGGGAAGATTATATGCTTTAAATGCTTAAAGTAGTGGATTCACCCTAAATCGTGACTTTCATTGTTCCTTGGTAGGTATTTTTGCTATAAAATAGTATTTTAAATCAGATTTTATGCATTTACTGTAGAAAGAGGAATATAAGCAATCTGAAATCTTATTATATATCAGTTTTTACTTTCCTTAGCTTTTCCTTCTGACTTTAAAATAAACTGAAAATAAAACATTTTTACTGATGTCTAAAATATTATGGGCCCCAGACACCACACTTGCGTTGTCTCATAGGACAGGCAGTTTGCTGATTGTACCACAAAGTCAGAAACAACCAGTATGTGTCACAGCAGGAGGCTGTCTTTGGCCTAACAACACTCTCTTCCCTTTTTTGTACTTAAATGAAGGTCTTCAAGGTGAATATTTTTAGGTAAATAATACATTTCCTTTCTTGATGCTAACATTGCTGAAATGTAACAACTACATTTAGAGATAAATTGAGGATGTGAAATTTGTAACTCGTTAAAACTATATTTTCTTTTCTTTTGTTGGGCGGGGGGAGACAGTGTCTCCCTTTCATCCCAGCTGGCCTAGAGCTCTCTCTGTAGACCAGGCTGGCCTTGAACTCACAGAAATCTACCTGCCTCTGCCTCTGCCTCCCAAGTGCTAGGATTAAAGGCGTGTACCACCATGCCCAGCCTAAGACGCTTCTTAGCCACCACGTGGGTGTTGGGAATCGAACCCACGTCCTCTGCAAGAGCAATCAGTGCTTGTAACCACTAAGCCATCTCTCTAGCCCCTAAACTATATTTTCATTTTAGCCTTTTTTAAACCTATATGAGAAAGTTTTGAATGTTATAGTATCAAATTTTGAAAAGTCTAAACTATGACCAGGGCATTATTTGGATTAAGCATATTTGATAATTAAAAGAAAACTTAGATAAATGGTTCTAAAACTTAAGCTTACAACCTTTTGCTAAATAATAATAGATATTTCTTCCTGCTGAATAACTTAGAATTGCATTTTCCCATTCTTTAGAAATAATGTCTACTTGTTTTTTCTCACAGTACATCCTTTCGATAAGCAGAGAAAATTTAAACAAGGATCTACTAACTGGTAAGCCCAATGTTTTTGTTCATCCGATTTGGTAAAGCTCATGCGAACACCCATCTTGTCACATGATTTACTGCGATATGCTTACTATTCTTTTTTACAGGTTATATAGACTGAGATTACACACATTACAAAGTCTTTGAAAAGTAGTAGTAAAACAGCCTCAGGGTCTCTTTTTCATCCTATCAGTTATCTAGATGAAAATAATTTATTCCTTGAGAATTGGGTCCTATCAGCTGTTAGGTGCTGAATGTACACTCTCTAGTCAAGAACCTACAGGTCAGTGGGTGAACATACGTGAGCAGACAGCTTGCTAAGTGCACAATTAGAAGTGCATGTCAGAAGAATGAAGCTTGGCAGAGACGGGGGTGATCTCAAGGGCTTTGCTGTAGTCCCTGGGTGCAAGCAGGGACCCAGGCAAAGCTATAGCAATGTGGTGAAGTGAGGGTGCAGATTCACAAGGTCTACAGACCAAGGAGCTGGGAGTGGAGGAGACCGAGAAAGAGGAAGAGCAAAATATAGCTCTCCTTTGTACTCTGAGTAGGTAGAAAGGCCTACACATAAACGGAAAACCACTGGACTGTAATTAAATATGCTTGAGATTAAACTGTCTCACCACATCCCTTCTTCCTTTGAGTCTTCATTGAACTTAACGCTGATTGTATTAGTTTCTCCTCTTCTATAATTGCACTGGGCAGTTTCATGGCCAGTAGAGCATGTTCCTCAAGGATGTCTATCTTTTTTCTTAAAAAAGGACCCACAATCGAGGGAGGGAAAACATAGTTGTTTGCTTTTCTAAGTCTGTGATACCTTACTTAGCTTAACAGTTTCTACTTCCATCCATTTACTTGCAAATTTCATGATGCCTTTTTTCTTTACTGCTGAGTAGACAGAGCTCCATTGTGTAAATGTACCACATTTTCATTATCCACTCCACAGTTGAGGGACACTTAGGTTGCTTCCATCTCTCCGTTATTGTGAAAAGAGCAGCAACAAACATGTATATGCAAGTATCTCTGCAGTGGACTGAGTGAGTTCTTAGGGTAGGTGCCAAGGAGTGGTATGACTGGGTCAAATGGTAGGTTTTTTTTTTTTTTTTTTTTTTTGGTATTTTTCAGACATGGTCTCCCTTTAGTCCCAGCTGGCCTGGAGCTCACTCTATAAACCAGGCTGGCCTTGAACAGAGATCCACCTGCCTCCTGCCTCCCAAGCGCTGGGATTAAAGGCGTGTGCCACCACACCCAGCTCATTAATAATTTTGTATTTTTCTTTTTTTTTTTTGGTCTTTTTTGAGACAGGGTCTCCCTGTATCCAGAACTCACAGAGATCCACCTGCCACTGCCTCCCAAGTGCTGGGATTAAAAGTGTGTACCACCACACCTGGCTTTCATTTTTAGCTTTTTAAGAGTTCACCACACTGCTTTCCATAAGGGTTGCACAAGTTTGCAGTCCCACCAGCAGTGAATGAGCATTCCCCTTTCCCCACGGCCTCTCCACATTTGATATCATTTGTTTTCATGATCTTACCTTGTCTGAATCGGGTAAGATGACATCTTAAAGTCATTTTAATTTGCATTTTCCTAATTACTAATGATGTTGAACACTTTTTGTTTTGGTTTGGTTCTTTTTTTTGGTCTTTTCGAGACAGGGTCTCCCTGTAGCCCCAGCTGTCCTGGAACTCACTCTGTAAACCAGGCTGGCCTTGAACTCACAAAGATGTGCCTGCCTCTGCCTCCCAAGTGCTAGGATTAAAGGCGTGCGCCACCATGCCCGGCGGAACACTTTTTAAAAGATATTGCTTAGCTATCTTTATTTCTTATTTTGAGAACTTTCTATTCAGATCCTTAGAATGATGTTGGCTGTGGGTTTGTTGTATACAGCTTTAATTATATTGAGTTGGGCTGTGGGGATAGTGCAGCCATTAAAGGCTGAGGCTAAGAACCACAAAAAAAGAAATAATAATAATAAATAAATAAATAAATAAATAAATAAATAAAGAAGTTCGATGCCCGGCTATGTTGAGTTATGTTCCTTTCAGGCCAATTCCTCCTAGGACTTTTAACATAAATGCATGTTGAATTTTGTCATAGGCCTTTTCTGCATCTATTGAAATGACCACATGATTTTTGTCTTTGAGTCCATTTATATGATTTTATGACATTTATTGACTGATGTATATTGAATCATCCCTTCATTGCTAGAATAAAGATAACTTGATCATGATGGATGATCTTTTTGATGTGTGCCTGTATGCGTTTGCAAGTATTTTGTTCAGAATTTTTGCAGCTGTATTTATTAAGGATACAGATCTATAGTTTTCTTTTTGGTTGTATCTTTATCTGGCTTGGGGGTCGGAGTGAGGCTGTCTTCATAGAAGGGATTTGAGAGTTCACCTTCTGTTTCTATCTTTTTGAATAACTTAAGTAGTATTGGTTGTAGAATTCTTTAAATGTCTGGTAGAATTTTTCTGTAAATCCATCTGGGCCTGGGCTATTTGTAGTTAGGAGGTTTTGCATTACAGTTTCAATTTTCTTGCATATTATGGGTCTCTTTAAGCTGTTCATCTCTTCTTAGTTTAGTTTTGGTGATTGTAGATATTCATCCATTTCTTTTAGGATCTCGAATTTAATAGGTTTTTAAGTATTCCCTTATAATGTTCTGGATTTTTTTTTTTTTTTTTGTCTTTTTGAGACAAGGTCTCCCTGTAGCCCTAGCTGTCCTGGAATTCACTCTGTAGACCAGGCTGGCCTTGAACTCACAGAGATCCGCCTGCTTCTGCCTCCTGTGTGCTAGGATTAAAGGCATGTGCCACCACGTGGGTGCTGGGAATCGAACCAGGGTCCTCTGCACAAGCAGTCTGAGCTCTTAACTGCTGAGCCATCTCTCCAGCCCCTGGATCTTTTGTTATCTGTTGTGACCTTCCCCCTTTCAATGTCCCTAATTTTGTTGATTTGGAGTTGTTCTGTCTTCCTTTAGTTAACTGGCCTAAGGGTTTGTCTATCATGTTTATCTTTTCAAAGAACCAGCTCTTGGATACATTGATACTTTGTATTGTTTTCTTTGTTTCGATTTCATTAATGTCTGCTCTGATTTTTCTTATTTCTTGTCTGCTGGGTTTGAGTTTCATTCGTCGTTGCCTTTCAGGACTCTCGAGTTGCAATGTTAAGTCATTTAATCTTGCTCTTTATTATTTTTTAATATAGGCAGTTATATCTATAAACTTGCCTCTTCCAGCTGCCTTTAAAACATCCCAGAGGTTTTGTTGTGTTGTGCTGTCTTATTTAATTCCAGGAATCCTTTTATGTCGTTCTTAATTTCTCTTTGACCCATTAATCATTTGGGAGCATGTTATTTAACCTCCATGAGTTTGTGTAGTTACCAGGGCTTCTTCCAGTATTAATTTTAAGTTTTACTGAATTTCGGTCTAATAGGCTGCATGGAATTATTTCAATTTTTTTTTTAATTTGTTGAGGTTTGTTTTGTACCCCAGTATGTGGTCAATTTTGGAGAAAGTTGCATGGGATGCTGAATAGAAATAGTATATTCTTTGCTCCTTGGGTGGAATATTTGGTAGATTTTGGTTAGGCCCATTTGATGTATGGTATTGTTTAATTCAGATGTCTCTCTGTTTATTCTTTGTCTGGTTCACCTGTCTATGAAGATAGAGGGTTATTGAAGTCCCCTACTACTGAGTTGGGATTAATCCGTGTTTTGTTTTGGTTTTTTTCTTTTTGAGACAGGGTCTTCCTGTAGCCCCAGCTAGCCTGGAACTTACCATGTAGACCAGGTTGGTCTTGAACTCACAGAGATCCACCTGCCTCTGCCTCCCGAGTATTGGGATTAAAGGTGCGTACCATCACACCCAGCTAATCTGTGCCTTAAAGTCTTGTGGTATTCTATTTTTGAAATTGGGTGCACCAGAGTTTGGTGCATATATGTTCACAACTGTAATATCTTCTTGGTCAAATGTTATTTTAATTAGAATGAGTGACCTTCTTTACCTCTTCTGATTAGTTTTAGTTTGAAGTATATTTTGTCAGATATTAGAATTGCAATTCCTTCTTCCTTCTTAGTGATGTTTGCTTGGAATACTTTTTTTCCATCCTTTCACCTGTCCTTGAAGGTGAGATGGGTTACTTCTAGACAACAAAGGATGGATTTTATTCCTTAATCCATTCAACCAGCCTGTGTCATTTGACTGGGGAGTCAGTCCATTGATAATTAACATAGTTATTGAAAGATATGTATTGGTTCCTGTTATTGTAATTTGTGTTTCCAGTCTTGGTCTAACTTTGTGCTTCCAGAGTTTTACTGTTATTTGGTTTCTTTCTGTTGCCCCTTGAGTATAGCCATTCCTTTCTTCAGCTCTTTGTATTGCTTCAAATATTCTCTGAAGGGCTCATTTTCTGAACATGAACTCTTTCAGCCCATTTATGTTGTAGAAGGTTTTTCTTTCTTCTTCAACTATAATAGACATTTTTTTCTAGGTAAAGTATTCTTGGTTGGCATCTATGGTTATTTAGAACTGGGAATACTTTGGTCTATGGTCTTCTGGCTTTCATAGTTTGTTTTAAAATGCATCTGTAATTCTGATGGGTTTTTCTTTATATGTGTGTATTAGTCAGTTTTCTGTTGCTGTGATAAAGCACCATGACCAAGGAACTCATAAAAGGAAGAGTTTATTTGAGCTTACGATTGGCGGTTCCAGGGAATTAGTCCATTGTGGTGGGAGGCGTCGCGGCTGGATCTGGAGCAGCAAACCGAGGGTCACATCTCGCAAAGAGCACAGGAAACAGAGAGGAAGCAACTGTACATCACGAGGCTTGTTAAGCTCACTAAGCCTGCCCCCAGTGACACACTTCCTGCAGCATGGCCAGACACCCCCAAGACCTCCAAAAATAGCGCCACCAACTGGAGACAAACATCTGAATACCTAGAGCCTATGGGGGACACATATTCAAGCCACCACATTCCACTCCCTGACCCCCATAGGCTCCTGACCATATAAAATGCAAAATGCATTTAGTCCAACCTTAAAAGTCCCCACAGTCTTTACCAGTCTCAATGCCATTCAAAAGTCCACAGTCCAAGGTCTCTTCTGAGACTCAGGCCAATCTCCTAAAGTGTAAGCTCCTGTAAAATCAAAAGACAAATTACATATTCCCAATGTATAGTGGAACCGAATACACATTCCCATTCCAAAAGGGAGGAATAGAGGCATAGTGAGGAAATATTGGACCAAAACAAGACCAAAAACCAGCAGGGCAAACACCAAGTCCTGTAGCTCCACATGCAACTTCTGGGACTTGACTTCCAAAGGGCTTAGACAGCTCAGCTCTTCCAGCTTTGCTTGCAACATACATCTCTTTCTTAGGCTGGTACCACTCCCTGTATGCAGCTCTCCTTGGCAAATATCTCACAGGTCTGGCATCTCGAATGTCTTCTTGGGGTCTCCGCTGCCCACTAGGCTTCACATTCACAGCTTCATGCAATAGCCTATCAGGGCCTTCTTTATTCAGGGACACCCCTGCTGTACTCTGCCTGGCCTTTTTGGCTCTCTGAAACCGTGGAGGAAGAACTGATGACCCCTTCACTCTTGAGAACTTCATGCCTCTAAAGCCAGCACCACGTGAATGAAATTGCCGAATCTGGCTGCAAGTTCTGGAAGGACCCTGGCCCATTTCAACCACATTTGCAACTTTTCTCTGCCCTGGACTTGCTGGAGGATTAGCTGGGTGTGGTCTTGCCCTGAAGGTACTGATTCTTTTGTTTACTTGTAAATCTACAGGCCTCTACTTAATGGTTTTAATCTCCTTATGAAAGGGAGCCTCTCCTTCACATGCCTTGGCCCCACCTTTAATCTTCCTAGTGCAGTTTTTAGATCCAAACTGTACATTCTGCATTTCTTTCTACCCCATCTGCTCTTTTTCACTGAAGATCTGTATAATATTCACCATTAAAAGCCACGCTACCATTTCTACATTAGGCTGTCTTGAAATATCCTCCGCCAAAGACATCAGTCCATTGCTTTTCAACTTAGCATCAGGCAAGCATTTGGGCTGCGGGCAAACTGCTGCCAGACTCTTTATCAAAATATCCCGGTTGCTGCCTAAGTCTCTATTTTCCCCTGGAACCACATCTTTTGCAGCCATGCTTTCTTCCTGGCCTCCACTAGAATGGCCCCTTAAGCTCTTCTTACAGTAGTCAACAGCCTTTCCAGCCCAAAGTTCCAAAGTCTTCCACACTTCTCCAAACATACACATGGTCAGGTTATTCACAGCCAACAGCCCACTCTGTGGTACCAATAACTGTATTAGTCAGTTTTCTGTTGCTGTGATAAAGCACCAGGACCAAGGAACTCATAAAAGGAAGAGTTTATTTGAGCTTATGATTGGCGGTTCCAGGGAATTAGTCCATTGTGGCGGGAGGCGTGGCGGCTGGATCTGGAGCAGCAAACCGAGGGTCACATCTCGCAAAGAGCACAGGAAACAGAGAGGAAGCAACTGTACATCACGAGGCTTGTTAAGCTCACTAAGCCTGCCCCCAGTGACACACTTCCTGCAGCATGGCCAGACACCCCAAGACCTCCAAAAACAGCGCCACCAACTGGAGACAAACGTCTGAATACCTAGAGCCTATGGGGGACACACATTCAAACCACCACAATGTGACTTGTTTTTCCTTTGCAAGTTTCAGTGTTCTCTTTATTCTATATGTTTAGTGTTTTTAACTATGATATGTCATGGGGAGTTTCTTTTCTGGTCATGTCTGTTTGGTGTTCTATGTACTTCTTATGTTTGTATGGGTATGTCTTTTCTTAATTTGGGGAAGTTTACTTCTGTAACACTGTTGAATATCTGGTCAATGCCATTATCCTGAAATTCTTCTCCTTCCTCTATACCTATGATGTGTAAATTTGTTCTTTTTATGGTGTCCCACATTTCTTGCATGTTCCATTCCTGTGCTTTTTAAAATTTTTCATAATTGCTTGAGTGGTCCAGTTCTTCAGCTTTATCATCCAGTCTTGATATTCTCCTGTCATTTCAAATAGGCTTATTGAATGCTTCATTTCATTCTTCATTTCCTCCTGAGTCTTCTTCAACATTTCTATCTCTTTTGTGAATTCAGTCAGGGGTTTATCCCTATCCCTTTTTAGTTCTTGGATTTGTTTGTATGTATATTCTTTAGATTCATTGAGTTTTTATCATGTTTATTACTGTTGTTTTATATTCTGTGTCCTGAGTTATCTCTAGGAGTTCTCATTGTAGATTTCTTCTATAGGACTGGTGGTGTTTGGTGGGGACATATTATTTGGGGTTTTCTTATTATTTTTTTTTTCATTGTGATTTTGGCATGTGTATTTCTTTTGTTGTTTATGTTTCTGGTGTGAAACTCAAACCTTCCTTTGTTGAGTTTGACATCTAATTCTGTTTGTATACTTGATGGGCCTTGGTTGTTTTCTTATTGAATATAAAAACCTAGTTGGTCTAGGCTTCAGGTTCTCTTTCTTGATTTTACATTGGCAGGACCAAATGACTCTAGTCAACAGAGACCCAAGTCAGATAGCAATTAGATACTCTCAGTGTTCCTACTAAGGTCTGGGGCCCTACTAGTCAGCAGGCACAGCACAAGTTGGGAAGCTTGCTAGGCAGAGGCTGGATTCGTGTGTTCTCAGGCAATCTGCACAGCTCTGGACCCTTACTAAAGAGCAGAGAAGCAGTGGGAAAGGCTGTAGATAGTCTCAAGGTTAGGGGAAGGTCACTGCGAAGTGGAGAGCTCGCCACCACATGGAGCTAAGAGGGTAGTCCAGAGCTCTGGATGCTAAAGGAAAAAGTAGGCCTGAGCCCAAGGCTAGAAGGCAACAGGGTTGCCTTTTTTTTTTTTTTTTTTTTTTNGGACACACATTCAAACCACCACAATGTGACTTGTTTTTCCTTGCAAGTTTTCAGTGTTTCTCTTTATTCTATTCGTTTAGTGTTTTTAATCTTGATATGTCATGGGAGGTTCTTAATTCTGGTCATGGTCTGTTGGTGTTCTTTGTACTTCTTGTTTTTGTATGGGTATGTCTTTCTTAATTTGGTGGCAAGTTTACTCTGTAAACACTGTTGAATATTCGGTCAAGGCCAGTATGTCCTTGAAAATTCTTCTCATTCTCATACCTATGAGTGTTCAATTGTTTTTTCATGGTGTCCCACGTTTCTTGCATGTTCCATTCCTGTGCTTTTTTTAAAATTTTTAATTAAATTGTGAGCTGGTCAGTTATTCAGCTTTATCATCCGTCGTGATATCTCACCTGTCATTTCATAAATAGGCTTATTGAATGCTTCATTTCATTCTTCATTTCCTCCTGAGTCCTATTCCACATTTCTATCTATTTTGTGAATTCAGTCAGGAGTTTATCCCTATCCTCTTTTAGTCTCGGATTTGTTGTATGATAATTCTTTAGTTCATTGAGTTTTCATCATGTTTATTTACTGTTGTTTTATATTCTGTGTCCTGAGTTATCTCTAGGAGTTTCATGTAGATTTCTTCTCTAGGAACTGGTGGTGTTTGGTGGGGAACATTATTATTTGGGTTTCTCTTTTATTATTTTTTCATTTCTTATTATGATTTTGCATGGATTTCTTTTGTGTTTATGTTTCTGGTGTGAAACTCAAACCTTCCTTTTTTGAGTTTGACATTAATCGGTTTGTATACTTGATTTGCCCTGGTTGTTTCTTATTGATATAAAAAAACTCTAGTTGGTCTAAGGGCTTCAGGTTCTCTTCTGTGATTTTACACTGGCAGGACCCAAATGGGGGACCTCTAGTCAACAGAGACCAAGTCAGGCATCAATTAGATACTCTCAGTGTTCCTACTAAGGTCTGGGGCCCTACTAGTCAGCAGGAACAGCCTAATTGGAACTGCTAGGCTAGGCGGATTCGTGTTTTCTCAGGCAAACTTGGCACCGCTCTGGGCCCTTACTAAAGAGCAGAGAAGCAGTGGGAAAGGCTGTAGATAGTCTCAAGGTTAGGGGAAGGTCACTGCGAAGTGGAGAGCTCGCCACCACATGGAGCTAAGAGGGTAGTCCAGAGCTCTGGATGCTAAAGGAAAAAGTAGGCCTGAGCCAAGGCTAGAAGGCAACCATGGTTGCCTTTTTTTTTTTTTTTTTTTTTTTGGTCTTTCTAAGACCAGGGTCTCTCTGTAGCCCAGCTGTCCTGGACTCAACTTTTAGACCAGGTTGGCCTTAAACTCACAAAGCTCCGCCTGCCTTCGCCTCCAGTGCTAGGATTAAAGGCGTGCAGGGTTGCCTTTCTTTTAAACCAGTTTTTTCTTGATGTAGCTCAGCAGCCTCTAACTTTTTTTTAGAAAGTAGGTATTCCATATAATTCATTTCATCTTATAGCTGTGTTTGTTCCTCTCTTTGGATGGATGGTGGGTAGTATGGGATCAGTTGAGTGGATGCATTCCTGTTGATCTTAAGAAAGCAAATAAACACTAAACCACATTTTAGAAAAGCAATATAAGCCAGAAGTAGTGGCACATACCTTTAATCTCAGCACTCAGGAGGCAGATGGGAAGATCTTTGTGAGTTCAAAAAAAGCCAGCCTGGTCTACCTAGAGAGTTTCAGGGCAACTGGGAATACAGGGATACCTTGTCTCAAAAAAAAAAAAAAAAGTGAAAGATGTCGGCGTGGTGGCTGCCCCCCCACACCCCACCCCGTCACACCACACCACGCCTTTAATTTCAGCACTTGGGAGGCAGAGGCAGGCGAATTCTTTGTGAGTTCAAGGCCAGACTTGTCTACAGAGCAACTTCCAGGACAACTGGGGCTACAGAGAGACCCTGTCTCAAAAAACCAAAAAAAAAGTGAAAGAAAAGCCATGCAGCAGACCTACTTAAAGCTTCTTCCAAACTTCCTGGTATAACGTTCTAGCAGGCATTCATGGGAGCACCAGACCCTGTAGCAAGTGGCTAACATACATTGATCTCTACAGTTCCCCTAACAATGACATTATGTGGCAATTCATTTAGTTTTTTTATTTTTATTTATTTTTGAGTGTATTAATGTACTGTCGCTGTAGGTTTGGGCACCGTGCAGCATTGCCACAGATGCGTTCAGAAGAGGGTGTCGATTCCCTGAAACTGGAGTTAAAGTGTTCTCAGCCACCATGTCGGTGCTGGGTATCAAACCCACGTCCTCTGAAGAGGTGGTTGGTGCTCTTAACCACTAGGCCATCTCTCCAGCCCCTAACTTTATATCTGCCTTACCAATGGCAGGATGGAGGCTTGGAGAGCTTAGGTTTGAAGTTGAGTCTCTTTATTCCAAAGTTCTTGCTTTCAATCACTCAGTTTTTGCCTCTAATATTATATAGAAAAATCCTGCTACTTATGAAGGAGCCAAACTATGAGGAAGGAGCAGTGTTGGTGTGCATGTTGGGGGTGCCACTCTGTTTTCTTTTAGGGATATGCTGAACCACATACAATTTCAGAAATATAGATTACTTATAAACTGAATAGCATTTATTTATTTATTGATTTACTGTATTTGTTTGTTTGTTTTGGCCTTCTTGAAACATGGGCTCTCCCTTACGTCCCAGCGGCCTCGGGTCTGCTAGTCAAGTACCAGGGTTTCTGACCACAGAGATCCCCTGCCCTTCCAAGTACTAGGATTAAAGGCGTGTGCCACCATGCCCCGCGCTATCACTGAAATTGCTAATGAATACTGTTGGCAGTAAATGAATCAGCCTATTAATCATGTTGTAGCCACCATTCATCTATTCCATTCCTCTACTCACAAATATCACTTATTGTTAAAAAAATGAAAAAACAAAAAACAAAAAGAGGCAGAAAGAGGCAGCTAAAACTTACGGCGAAATGCATGATCTGGGATGAGGGATGGGTAGGGATGGGGTGGAGGGAAGGGAAGGGGATATATGCCTGAACTGAATTGGAAAATGTTGTATGAAATACACAAAGCATCAATAAAAAAATAAAATAAAATAAAATTTGTTTACTTATTTATTATACACACCTACAACACACACACACACACACACGTTATTCCCAAGGTATTTTCATGCGTTTATATATTATTTAGGCTGTCAAGATCCAGAGGATGCAACATGTCTCAATTCACACTAGCCACATTTCAACCTCAGTTCACGTGCCTGAGGACCAGCCTGGCACAGCTCAGAGGAGCTACTTAGGGAAACCGTCCAACACTACCATTTTGAAGGAAACTCTTTGGGATAGAAAGACTGTACTCTTAGGTTAAATTTAAATTACATAAGACATTTGTTCTATAAACTGACTTTAAATTTGTAAGAGATACCATAACTAGGTGTGGGAGGGAATGCTTGACATATGTGACATACTTGTGTGAGAATGGCTTTTTATAACCCAGTATAACAAAACTTAAAAAAAAAAAAGGAATGCTCTACCCGTGTCAGATAAACTTTGATTTGTGCAAAGTTTTCTCTCCTTTATTTTTTATTTTTGCTTTTTTAAAAAAAAAATAGGGTGTCATTATGTACCCCAGGCTGGCATCTAACTAGTAATTCTCCTGCCTCAGCCTCCTGAATGTAGGGATTACAGGTATGTACTACCACACCTGGTTCCACTGACTGCAAAAATCACTTCATGTCCATACTCTGTACTTGAGGCAGCATGAATCAGAAACCCAGATTACTTCTTAGAAAGAGACAGACATGCATAAGGAAGGTAGTCTGTTTGGTTCCATGTTCCGGGTCACAAATCAAGCCTTAAGGTCGACTTTTGAAATATGTGACAACCATTCCTTTCCAAGCATGCAAACAATCACAGGAATATAAGAGTTTGTACAAATGCAAGTGATTGTGTTTTTAAAGTGACAGCAGTTGTTTTTTTATTTATCTGTTTTAGTAAAAAATTATACTAAGAAATCTACAAATTGGTTCTCAAATTACCATTTTTTATTTTATATGTATGAGTGCATTGCCTGCATATGTGTAAGTACACCTGTGTTGTGCAATGCCCATAGAGGTCAGAAGAGGGCCTCAGGTCCCCTGAAACTGGAGTTATCAACTTATAGATGGTGGTGGTGTGTGTGTGTGTGTGTGTGTGTGGCAGGGGTGGGGGGTTAGTCACCATATGGGTGGTGGGAATCAAACTCAGGTCCTCTGCAAGAGCACTGAATCATCTCTCCAGCTCCAAGTTACCCTTTCAACAAATTCATTTTATATTATTAAGAATGAATATCGCCAGGTGTCATGGCACACTCCTTTAATCCCAGCACTTGGGAGGCAGAGGCAGGCAGATCCCTGATGAGCTCAAGACCAGCCTGGTCTACATAGTGAGCTCCTCGCCAGCTGGCATGCCAGTATACCCCTGGAAGCCCAGCATTCAGGAGTTCAAGGCTAACCTGAACTACACAGTGAGATCAAGTCCAGTCTGTGCTACATAGTAAGACCCTATAAGTTAGGTAATTAAGTAATGACTCTATTATACTGTTCACAGAATGCTCAACATTTCCATTTGATGAAGTGAAGCCACAACTGAAACTCAGCTCTGTTTCTCTTCTCAGCTGTTGAATCATACCCCAATGCCAGCGTGCACTTTGGCCACAGGCTGTCGAAATGCAGTCCCGAGGCAGGAATGGTCACCGTGCTTAGGTAATCACAGCGTTTGGTTTCAGATGGCAAGAGAATGGGTGTAGAGAACTCATCTGTAAACTTTGTTCTATGGATCTTTTGAAAGAGTTCAATGATTACTGAAGTGGAAATCAAATAATCCTTACAAGCAAGAAGTTTTAGTTTGAAAATAGT
The DNA here is from genome assembly GCA_009823505.1 of Rhizomys pruinosus. Lineage (NCBI taxonomy): Eukaryota > Metazoa > Chordata > Mammalia > Rodentia > Spalacidae > Rhizomys > Rhizomys pruinosus. The sequence continues at coordinate 385,876 of VZQC01007506.1, forward strand.
CCCTGGAGGGTCCCCCGCAACAGGACCAGGCATTCTCCTTGCCTTCATGCTCTGCCACGCATCCTCGGTTCAGACTCTTTCCTCCCGGAAGTAGGTGGCCCTTTTCCATCTTGCATCATCTCCTGACCTCTTTCTGGGTCTGATTTCTCTGCCTGGCCTCTGGCTGATTCTATGTATCCTCTAAAGTTCTGATCTTGGAATATCACAATCCAGTCGTGAGTTACACAATCACCTGTGAATTTGTGTCTTGAACATGAACCCGTCTTACCAGGCCTCTGTCTTCATTCCCAATCCTCCCTGAAGCCCTGATCAATGATGGTCCATCCCAGCTATAGCTTGCATTATCTCAAATGCATGGAATCTGTGGCTCTCTCCATGTCCCTAAAACATGACCTTCCTGACATTGCTGGCACTCTGGCCAGCATGATCGCCATCCTTCATCACCTTCCTGACGTCGCTGGCACTGTGGCCAGCACGATTGCCATCCTTCATGACCTTCCTGACGTCGCTGGCACTCTGGCCAGTACGATCACCATCCTTCATGACCTTCCTGACGTCGCTGGCACTCTGGCCAGTACGATCACCATCCTTCATGACCTTCCTGACGTCGCTGGCACTCTGGCCAGCACGATCGCCATCCTTCATGACCTTCCTGACGTCGCTGGCACTCTGGCCAGCGCGATCGCCATCCTCATGGCGTTTCATTTTCCCTTCTTTCTCACTTAAGTCTGTAAATTCTCCCCCGGTGTCTTCCTTCCTCCCCTCTGTCCTCTTTCTTCCTGTGGCAGGATGGTAACTGGCTCTCACCCTGTACATGTGGCTACTTCTCTTGCCTCCTGTGCTCTCCTCCTCTTCTTCAAACCGCCATGTGAGTTTTCTGACATTTCCATTCCTTAGTCATTATCTTCAAGGGGAGAAAAACATGTTCTGGTTTTTGCCAGAGTCACGCATATTTAAACCTTTTTGTCTTTGCACCCCACATTCTCTTCTCCTTCCCCTCTATGCACTGCACAGTTAACCTTTCATACCTAAGGACTCTTCATCTACAGATTCAACAAACCTCAGATCCAAAGTCTCCCAAAACAGAGGCTGTATCTTCAAGAAAAACAAAAAAGAAAGTCACTTGTACTGCACATGCAGAGACTTTTTCTTTTGTCCTTATTCCCTAATGATGCACTGCAGCAGCTACTCACACAGCATTTGCTCTGGGCAGGGTATTATAAGTAGTCTAAGGATAACTCGAAGCATCTGCAAGGATATGTTGAGGCTGTTTGCAGACACTGTGCTGTTTTACATCAAAGATTTGAGCATCTGCAGATTGGGGTATTGGAACCAAGCCTGGAGAGTGACAAGGGGCAACTGTATTCTTTTCTTAAGTTTATTGTCTGAGGTTCTTGATTCCCCCAAACATGGCTTCCAGAAAATCCTGGTGGCATTCCTTCAGGTGGTCATACCTTCATCTAAACACTTGGAATATATAGATGTATTTGTTCCTATGCCTGGACACCTTAACATTTTCTCAAGATTTTCTCCCCTTACATAGAAAGCTCAGCTCTGCCCCATTTCTGTAGCATGGGCTATCTTTAGTATCAGAATAGTCATGTATTGGCTCATTCTTGTAAGTAAAATTATGTCTGGTACAAGTGTTTTTCATCTTGATCTTAAGTCTATTAACTTAAGCTAAATAATGTTAGACTTTATTTAGTTACAGCATAATAGCGAGTTTTCTGAGTTACCTATTGAGCTTACTTTTTATACCCAAGTATAATCATAGTATTATTTTGACTAGAAATTTTTTGTATGGTCCATTCCGTTTTTCAGCCCTGACAAAGTTCCCAAAGATGTTGCTTGTGACCTTATTGTCGGGTGTGATGGAGCCTATTCAACTGTCAGAGCTCACCTCATGAAGAAACCCTGCTTTAATTATAGTCAGCAATATATTCCTCATGGGTACGTGGAGTTGACGATTCCACCTAAGGACGGAGAGGTAAGTCCTCCCTTCCTCCCACAGAAGCATAGCTAGTGGGTATATTAATAAATTGTTGCAAAGAGATTTAAATTGTGTGTTTTCATGCCCATATTATTCTACTAGTAAATAATATCATATTCCAGAGGCAATGTAAGCAGTATGAAAATTTTTACATAAAACTTATTTTAATATAACATTTTAAGTTTAAAAATACAATGAAAAATATTTTACTTTCTCATAATCAAAGAAAAGTAAAATATTAATAGAAGCAATATAAGGGTATTAACTTATATTAGTAAATAGGTTACATTAAATGCTGGATTTGAATCTACAATGTCTATTCTAACAGATTTAATCTGACTTCCAGACAGGCATGGTGGTGCACACCTTTAATCCCAGCACTCTGGAGGCAGAGGCAGGTGGATCTCTGTGAGTTCAAGGCCAGCCTGGTCTATAGAGCAAGCTCCAGGCCAGCTGAAATTAAAGGGAAACCCTGTCTCAAAAATACTTAAAAAAAGATTTAATCTGACTTATTCTCTCTTAGATGAAGTGCAGTCACCAGTAAAATAGATGTTAATGTGAGGTAGTGGTGTTAAATCCTAACACACTGTACAGACCAGTCAAATATATATATATATATATATATATATATATATATATATACACACACATATGTGTGTGTGTGTGTGTGTGTAACAATAAACCTTTTTCATTCACTTGTGGGAGTTGGTGATTTGTCTGGGGTATGCTTGATCCTAGACAGGCTTATCTGGCCTTATAGCCAGGCCATATGTTGTATTGAAGTCTGTGCCATGCTATAGTTTGAATAGGATTTGTCCCCACTATGTTGACACTTAATTCTTCAACATGCATACATTGAGTGGTGGAGCCTGCTGGTATCTCTCTTAGTCATGTGTGAACTGCATGAATAACTTGATTTTTTATTGAAGTTTTATGCATTTCATATATCATTTCTCTGTCCAATTTAGACTCATTCCCTTTTCCATGCCCCACCTCACCCCATCCCACCTGAGTTCATGCATTCTGCCATGCATGTCTTGACTCTTTTTCTCAGTCTTTTAAAAGTTTTTCTATGCAGAGGATTATTGTTTCAGGGTCCCAGTTCTTTTGTTGTTGTTCCCTCCAATTGCTATTGCTTCAAAATACACACACACACACACATATGTCACACAAATACTAAAATTATGTCATCTGAAAATAAACTATGTTATTTCCAAATAATATTTCAGAATTCACATTTTCCCTTTTGATTTTATATTACTCTGAAATATGCCTACATACTGTCCACCCATATACCAAAATTACGTAGTCTGAATATAAGTGGTAGGTTAGTTCTAGAGCCCGTTAAGGGATTCACATTGTAAGAACACAGTTGCTTTTAGATAAAAAGAACTATAACATTAATGTTTCTCAGTTTGCCTTACAACTAGGTAGGTATTTGGTGCTAGCATCCACAAATGAGGGATACCATTCATTGTTTGTTTTTCTGGGACTGTGGTACTTCACTTAGCATAATATCTTCTAGTTCTATCCATTACCTGAAAATTTCATGATGTCATCTTTCTTTACTGCTGCATAGAGCTCCATTGTGTAGATGTACCACATTTTCTTTATCCATTCATCGGTTGAGGGGCACTTGGGTTGGCTCCAACTCTTTGTTATTGTGACGAGAACTGCAATAAACATGGATGTGCATGTATCTCTGCAATAGGGTGAGTCTTGTGGGTATATACCCAGGATTGGTATGACTGAGTCAGGAGGTGGGCTCATTTTGAGGAGTCTTTTAAGGGTTCTCCACACTGCTTTCCATAGTGGAGTTTACATTCATACCAGCAGTGGATGAGTGTTCCCCTTTCCCTACAAGCTCTCCAGCATTTAGTATCTTTTGTTTTCTTAATCCTAGCCAGTCTTATTGGAGTGAGATGATATTATAAAGTGGTTTTAATTTGCATTTCCTTAATTATTAGCAGCGTTGAACACTTTTTAAGGTGTTTCTCAGCCATCTTTACTTCCTTACTTGTGAAGTGTCTGTTCAGCTCTTTACTCCATCTTTTTAGTGAATCATTTGTTTTCTTACTACTTTGTTTTTTTGAGAAGTTTACATATTCTGGATGATAAATCTCTGTCAGATGTATCACTGGTGAAGGTTTCCTACTACTCTGTGAGTTTTCTCTTCACTTCATTGTTTCTTTTGCTGTATAGAAGCTCTTGAGTTTAATGAGGTCCCACTTGTCAATTATCAACTTTATTTCCTATGCAGCTGCTGTCTGATTTAGAAAGTCTTTTCCTATGCCTATGTCTTGTAGGTTGTTGCCAATGTTTTCTTCTATCACCTTCAGAGTTTCTGGTTTCATTTTTTTTTTTTTTCTGTATGTGTATCAATGTACTGTCTGCATGCAGCTGTGTGCACCCGTGTCGTGCAATGCCATGGAGGTCAGAAGAGGGTCTTGGATTCCCCTGGAACTGGAGTTCTCCTGGAATTGGAATTTCAGACGGTTCTCGGCCGCCATGTGGGTGCTGGGGATCGAACCCGGGTCCTCTGTAAGAGCAGTCGGCACTCTTAACCATTAGGCTATCTCTCCAGCCCTCTGGTTTCATTTTAAGCATTTCATTAGCTTTCTATTTCTTCCTCTTAGTGATAAAGATTTGCACTAATCTCTCATTGCTCACTATCTGAGGTTCCCACTCTCACAGGTCAAGAGCTGATAATTCTGGATGATGGGATAATATGGTTGTGTTGAAAAATTGTCCCTGACTTAAGAAGAACAATGTCCATTAAAGTATATGTAAGATAGCTACTTAATTTATAGCCATACATAATTATTAGTAACGATTACCAGTTTTTTTTAAAGGTCTCGCTCTTTTTTTTTAATGTGTATAAGTGTAATGCCTGCATGTAGGTAGGTGCACCCATGTTGTGCAGTGCTGCAGAGGTCAGAAGACGGTGCTGGATTCCCCTGGAACTGGAGTTAAAAATGGTTCTTAGCCACCATGTGGGTGCTGGGGATCGAAACCGGGTCTTCTGCAAGAGCAGTCAGTATGAGCAATCAGTGATCTTAACCACTGAGCCATCTCTCCAGCCCCCAAAATGTTTCACTTTTTAATGAAACATTGTTTTGATGTAGACGTGGCCCTTTGCAAGGTGTCCCTCTTTTAGCCGTGGGACTAGGACTGTCCTGCTCTTCCCACCCCTAGGCTCTGAGCCCAAAGCCTAGCCACTGTGTCCTGATTCCCTGCACCCAGACTAGCTGTGTTCTCCAGCTTCAGGTCCCACACCTACTGTGCACCTTTGTTAGAACCTCCACTGGCTCTCCCCATCCTCTCCTTGCTCTAGACCTCACTAATCTGCCTGCCAGAGACCTGCCTGCTACTCTGCCTTGGCCCTACTCACACTAATGCTCTCCCTGCCTCAGATCTCTGGACTAAGCTCCTAACTCAGACTCCACTCACTGCATCCAGTGACTACCTTAGCTCTACGACTCCCCTGCTGATCTTCTTGCCTGACACCTCCTCACTAGCCTTCCAGAATGCAGCCACTGGACCTGCATAGCCTTGAATCTCCTTTGCTCCTTAAAGCACTTCACCCACCAGCTTGCATCCATCCTCTCCCACCAATAAGAAATTCAAAGTGAAAACCTGAAGCACATACCAACTAACTATTCATAACTGAGCAAAAAGCAACCAAGCTACATCAACAATATAAACAGAACCAAACTTCGACTAAACAAAGGCTGACTAGAATTTTATATCAGACACAAAACCAACAAAAGAAATCAAAATACCCAAAGGACAGGGCAAAACCACAAAGAATATGAAAACCATGAGAATATGTCCCCGACAAAACCCACCAGCCCTATAGAAGTGCGCTACCACGAGAATCACCCAGAGCAACCCCAGGATGCAGAATTTAAGAGAATGATCATAAACATGATCAAAGAACTTAAATAACAAAAAACTCAAAGAGGATAGGAATATAAACACCCGACTGAAGCTGAAGGAGATATAAATATATGACTGACTGAAATGACAAATTTAAGACTTGAAAAATTAATTCACAAAAGAGATAGAAATAGTGAAGAAAATCCAAGGCAAAATGAAGACAGAATTGAAAAATTTAGTAAGTCAATTTGAACTGAAAGAAGAAAACACCACAAGTAGAATGAATGAAATGGAAAACAGAGTATCAAGACTCAACAACAAAGTTGAAGTATTGGGCCACTCAAACAAGGACATGGAAAATTAAAAATATAGGAATGGAATATGCAGGAAATGTGGGACACCATGAAAAGACCAAATCAAATGGCAGGCGTGGTGGCGCACGCCTTTAATCCTAGCACTTGGGAGGCAGAGGCAGGCGGAGCTTTGTGAGTTCAAGGCCAGCCTGGTCTACAGAGTGAGTTCCAGGACAGCTGGAGCTACAGGGAAACCCTGTCTCAAAAAAGACCAAAAAAGACAAGAAAAGGAAAGACCAAATGTATGCATCATTGGCATAAAGGAAAGAGAAGACTCTCAGGTTAGTTATAATAACCAGATCTTCAACAGGCTTATAGAAGAAAATGTCCCCACATTAAGGAAAGACATACCTATAACAGAAACAAGAAAAGCACAGAATGCCTATTAGACAGGACCAGAACAGAAATGCCCCACAGCATATTATAGTAAAAACACTAAATGTGCAGACCCAAGAGAGGGTACTGAAAGCTACTAGAGAAAAACAAGTTACATATAATAGAAAACCAATCAGAATTACAGCTAATGTTTTACTCCAAACTTTGAAAGCCAAAAGGGCCTGGGTCAAAGTATTCTCAGTTCTAAGTGACCATCGATGCAAATCCAGACTACTATACCCAGAAAAACATAGTCAAAGGGGAAAGAAAAGTTTTCCATGACATAAATAGGCTGAAAGAATTCAGGTCCATCCACCAAACCATCCTTACAGAGAATACATAAAGCAATACAAAGAACAGAAGGTAGGAATGACTATACCTGACAGGTTACAGAAAGAAAACAACGGGAGGTATAATTATAAAAACACAAAATAGGGCCAAGAACATAAATCAAAATGGCAGTAACCAATAGACATCTTTTAATAATAACTTTAAATACCAATTGCCTCAGTTCCACAGTCAAAAGACACAGGCTAGTGGAATGGATTAAGAAACAAAATCTGCCAGTCATGGTAGCATATGCCTTTAATGCCAGCACTCAGGAGGCAGAGGAAGATGAATCTCTGTGAGTTCAAGGCCAGCCTTGTCTACATAGTGAGATCCTACATAACTGAGGCTATAGGGAGACCCTGTCTCAAAAAGACAAAAAAAAAAAAAAAAGCAAACAAACAAAATCTCTGGGCTGTAGAGATGGCTCAGCACTTGAGGGGACTGGCTATTCTTGCAAAGAACCAGGATTTGATTCCTAGCACCCACATGGTGGTTAACAGTTTTTCATAACTCCAGTACCAGGTGAATTTAACACCTTCTTTTGACCTTCTCAGGCATCGTGTGACAGAAATGCACTTACACACATGCAGGCAATATACTCATACAATAAAATAAAAATAATAAAAATAATAAAAATTTTAAAAAGGAACCAAATCAAATTTTTTGTTATCTTCAAGAAATGCATCTCACCTTCAAGGATAGGCACTACCTTTGAGAGAAAGGATGGAAAAAATATTCCAGACAAATGGCATTAAGAAACAAGTAGATGTTGCAATTCTAATATCTGACAAAATAGACTTCCAATTAAAACTAATCAAAAACATAAAGAGTGTCACTTCATTCTAATCAAAAGAACGATTGAACAGATAGATATTACAATCATGAACATAAATGCATCAAACTCTGGTGCACCCAATTTCATAAAAATAGTACTCTAGGACTTTAAAACACAGATTAAATGCAACTCAGTAGTAGTTGGTGACTTCAATATCCAATTATGTCCAATAGACGGGTCAAGTGGACAAAGAATAAACTGAGAGACATCTGAATTAAATAACATCTTACATAAAATGGACTTAAATTTTATTTAAGTTTTCATATACATATATATTGTGTATTGGGCATATTCTCCTTCTGCCCCCGTCCTTCCTCTTCTTCATCTACCCCTTCAGGTGATCTCCTTCATGCCTCTAAATAGCTGCTTCTTTCATTTCATATATGCGTGCATGACTTCATGTATCTAGGTAAAATCTAGGAACCGCACATGAGAGAACAAATGTGATTTTATTTAAGATCAGCTTAATTCACTTGATACAATTTTCTCCAGCTTTTTCAGTAAAGTGAGGGGATACAAAATAAACCTAGAAAAATCAGTAGCCTTTCTTTCCACCAACAATAAGCAACTGGAGAAGGAATATAAGGAGACCTTCCCAATCACAATAGCCTAAAAAAAAAAATACCTAGGAATAAACCTAACAAAAGACACCAAAGACCTCTACAACAAAAATTTTAAAACCCTGATGAAGGAGATTGAAAATGACATCAAAAGATGGAAAGACCTCCCATACTCATGGATTAGAAAAATTAATATAGTAAAAATGTTCATTCTACCCAAATTAATAAGCAGATTCAATGCAATCCCAATCAAAATCCCCCATGAGCTTTTTCACAGACTTAGAATAAAATCCTTAAATTCATATGGAAAAACAAAAGACCCCGAATAGCTAAAGCAACCCTGAGTGGAAAATGCAATACTGGGGACATTGCATTACCAGACTTCAAGCTATATTACAGGGCTATAGTCATAAAAACAGCCTGGTACTGGCAAAAAAAACAGAACCATTGACCAATGGAACAAAATTGAAGATCCAAACTTGAACTCATATAACTTCAGCCACCTCATATTTGACAAAGGGGCCAAAAAAACTCATTGGAGGAAAGATAGCATCTTCAGCAAATAGTGTTGGCAAAACTGGATCACCATTTGTAGAACAAAATTAAACCCCTACCTCTTTCCCTGTACAAAAACAAACTCCAAGTGGATCAAAGATCTCAACCGAAAACCTGAAACCCTGAGGGTGATAAAAGAAAAAGTCAGCAGCAACCTACAAGATATAGGTGTAGGAAAAGACTTTCTAAATCAAACAGCAGCTGCACAGGAAATAAGAACAACAGCTGACAAGTGGGACTTCATCAAACTCAAAAGATTTTGTATAGCTAAAGAAACAATCAAGGAAGTGAAGAGAAAACCCAGAGTGGGAGGAAACCTTCACCACTGATACATCTGACAGAGCATTAACATCCAGAATATATAAACTACTTAAAAAACAAAGAAGAAAACAAATGACCTACTCAAAAGATGGAGTAAAGAGATGAGCAGAGACTTCACCTTTAAGGAAGTAAAGACAGCTGAGAAACATCTTTAAAAGTGTTTAACATCATTAATAATTAAGGAAATGCAAATTAAAACCACACTAAGGTATCATCTCACTCCAATAAGACTAGCCAAGATCAAGAAAACAAATGACACCAAATGCTGGAGAGGTTGTGGGGAAAGGGGAACACTCATCCACTGCTGGTGGGAGTGTAAACTGGTACAACCACTGTGGAAAGCAGTGTGGAGAACCATTAAAAAACTCAAAACGAGCCTACCACCCAACCCAGCCATACCACTCCTGGATATATACCCACAAGACGCATCCTACCGCAAAGATATATGCACAGCTATGTTTATTGCAGCTCTTCACAATAGCAAAGAGCTGGAACCAACCCAAATGCCCCTCAACTGATGACTGGATAACAAAAATGTGGTACATCTGTACAATGGAGTTCTATGCAGCAGTAAAGAAAGACGACATCATCAGCTTTGCTGGTAAATGGATGGAACTCGAAGCCATTATGCTAAGTGAAGTAATACAGTCCCAGAAAAAAAAAAGGTGAATGGTTTCCCTCATTTGTAGATGCTAACACCAAATCCCCAGTTGGCAGGCAAACTGAGCAACTTTGTTATTATATTTCATTGTCTCTGAAAGCAACTGTGCTATTCCAATGTGAATCTCTTAATGGGCTCTAGAATTGTCCTACCACTTGTATTCACACATTGTAATTACCATAAATGGATGAAAGATGTGCATTCATATTCTAAAAAAAAAAAGAATGTAAAGTAACACATCTTTTTACCTGCATGCAACTTTACTGTTAAAATGTGAATCTCGGGGCTGGAGAGATAGCCTAGCGGTTAAGAGCACCGACGCTCTTACAGAGGACCCGGGTTCGATCCCCAGCGCCCACATGGCGGCTAAGAACCGTTTGTAACTCCAATTCCAGGAGAACTCCAGTTCCAGGGGAATCCGAGACCCTCTTCTGACCTCCGCGGCATTGCACGACACGGGTGTACAGACCTGCATGCAGACAATACATTCATACACATAAAAAAATAAATAAATAAATAAAAAAAATTTAAAAAAATGTGAATCTCTAAATGCGTTTACGAATTAACCTATAGTTTATTTTCAGAATTTGTAATTTTGATTTATGTGTGGCATGTATATATGCATATTTTGGAATAATATAAAATTAAAGGGAACAAAAAAAGAAAGAAAAACCTATTCAAAGAACTGACCAAAGCAGTAAACTTGTGCATTGAAAAGGTCATAAAAGACTGAGAAAAAGATGCAAGACAGGACTTGTGTGTGACAGAATCCATGAGCTCTGGCGGGGGGTGGGGGAAATGTAAGGGGTGGGCAAGGATTGGGGAATGAGTCTAGATTTGATTAAGAAATGTTGTATGAAATGCACTCAATAAAAATTAACTTAAGAAAAAAAACTCAACTTCTCTCTCTCTTTTACTGCAAAGTACACAACAGATACTTGCACTCTGCATCTGATGGGTGGAGCGAGAGAGACTGGATGAAAGATCTTCTGAAATTGCTCGGGAAACTATTTCTCTTCCTGGCTTTACGAACTTAGCTTTGCTGCATTACTGTGAGCCTATATTTTATTTTATTACTTTTTCTTTTTTATTCTTTGAGAATATCATGCATGTATACAATGAAATATGATCATACATAACCTCCTCAAAATCCCCCACATCTCTCCAGCGTCTTACCTCCTGACTTCATCATTTCCTCCTCCTCCGCTTCCTCCTCCTCTTTATCCTCCTTCTCTTCCTCCTCCATTTCCTCCCCCCCTTCCTTCCCCCTCTTCTTTCTTCCTCCCCCCTTTCCTCTTTCTTCTCCATCTTTTCCTCCTCCTCCTCCTCCTTCCTCTTTTTTGGTAACTCATTATGCCCAGTTAGTACTTCCCGTATGTGCATGAGTATGGGTTATCCACTGGGGCATGGAAAATCTACCAGGGGACTTTAGCAATTATCCTTGCCCAGCTATTATCAACTACCAGTAGCTTCTCAATAAGAGGTGGATCATCTCCCCCAGCCATGTAGGAGTTTTGCATGGCTTGATCTTATAGAGATATTGTACAAGTAATCACATCTGCTGTGGTTCATAAATGCAATCTCTGTGTCAAGTCCAGAAGACAGCGTTTCACAGCAGTCCTCCTCCTCCTTCTCCTGAACTGCATACAATCTTTCTGCCTTCTCTTGTGTGCAATATTCCCTGAGCCTTGGCATGAAGACCCTGGGTGTGAAAAAAAAGAATAGTATTGAAAAAAAAGACTGGGAACAAGAAACTGACTGTCCATCTTTTTATTTTCATTTTATTTTTGTCAGTACTAGAAATCAAACTCAGAGACTTGCGTGTGCTAGGCAGGTGGTATTCTTCTGAGCTGCATAAATCCCAAGCCCTGAAGGCTCACCTTAAAGCAGCTTGGGCACAGCCAGCAAGCTATTTGACCTTTATGTTTGGAGGGACTTGCAGTGAGAGAAACCAGGCAGAGACATCAAGTGACCCTCAGACTCTCATAAGGGGAACTATAAAGAGTGTGACTTGGTTTAAAACAAAAAGCTGACTTTGTATGGGTTTCTCTCGCTAGGCCCTGCATGTTCTTAGCAGCACACTCATTTGGCGATTATTTACAAGCCATTCTCTAGGTGGGTGAGGAAGAGAGAATTGTATTTTATGTCCCATACTATTTTTTAAAAAATATTTTTAGTGATTTTTTTTTTTGAGAATTTCCCACATGAGCATTGTGTTTGCATTATTTCCATCCCTCCAGTCTCCCTCGACTCCACACGTGTCGCCAACGTCCTCCCAATTTCTTGAGCTCTTCTCTGGTAGTGCAGTGGTAATCCAGATTAGTTTCTGCTCTTGCTTTGCACCTTGCCTTATGTTTGGAGTCCTAGATGTGGGGAATTGGTGGGCAGATGCCAAAGACAGGAAGGAAAAGCAGGGACGTTTGCTTCACTTCCGTCCGAGTGCAGGGCGCCTCTGTCTCCTCCACCTCGCTTAGCTCATGACGACATACCAAAGCCTTTTCTCTTCCATACATGGTCCTGTTTTAACCGCTCTAGCACACAGCACTTACCTGCCAACCTTTTATATCCATATTTACAATCAGCACCAAACCATTCCCTGTCTTCCCGTCTCTTACATTGTTAAAGAGAAGTGGTTTCGCATTTCACAGTGTCTCGCATTTCACATCGAGTCAATTTATTTCACAATCTTTGAAGATTCTAGCATCTATGTGTTAGGCTTTCTTTAGGGCCAAGGAGACACAGACCCTTCTAGGATATAATGACTTTGATACAACATGACAATACTAAGTGAGAAACTGACTTTCTTTCAATGTCTTCTCATTACTTCAACTTAAGACTACTCTGACTAGTCTATAAAAGTACTCAAGGTGAAAATATTGCATACATACATCAATCCAGATGTATGTTTTGTATGTGTATGTACATATGCATGTATGTATACATGTGCATATGCATATATGGGTTTATAGAAAGATAAAGAGAGCAGGAGAGACAAAGGGTATCTTATACAGTATGTTCTCAATTTTTTTAAGGTTTTATTTTTTAATTTTGTGTGTATGAATGTGTGCAATGCCCATGGGGGCCAGAAGAGGGCACCCGATCCCGTGGAACTAGAGCTAGGGAACCATTATTTTTTTTTAAATTTTTTAATATATATGTTATACAAGATTATCAAATCTAGACCCGTGTTCCCCACCCTATGCCCCCACTCCACCAGAGCTCATGCATTCTGCCAAACATGCTTTTCATCTCTTTCTCAGACTTTCTTGATATTCTCCATGTGGAAGTTGACTGTTTTGAGCAGTTCACTGTTTCAGTCAGTTCTTTGATGCAGTCTTTTCTATTGTTGTTGTTATTGTTGTTGTTTTTGTTGTTTCCAGTATGCATCACTTGCTAGGGACCATTATTAACCACCATGTGGATGCTGGGAACTGAACCCAGGTCCTCTGGAAGAGCCACCAGTGCTTTTAATTGCTGAGCCATTTCTCCAGGTCCTGGTCCCATCTGAGGCTGTCCATAAAAGGATAGAACTTAAAGCACTTTCTAAAACAGCATCTACTCCATGTAACAACATGCATGCAGAGCACCATGTATACATTGATGACTTAGATCACTATAGAAGCAATGTAAAGCAGAGTATTACACATGAGTCACATGCTAATTAATCGTATTCTCTTTTTCCTGCAGTATGCCATGGAACCTAATTATCTGCATATTTGGCCTAGAAATGCCTTTATGATGATTGCACTTCCTAACGTGGTAATATACAAATTTCTATCTGCTAATTTTGCATCAGTAATTAATGTTTTCACTACTTGATTTTGTTCTGGATATATATGTAAGTAGTTGGTTGACTTCTTCATTATTTGATTTATTTAGTGATTCTCTCTGAAGCTTTGGGTTTCTAAGGAAAAGCAAAAAGCAAGTCCAATTATTTACTTCAGAGAGGAGATTTCATTTACTTGAATAATGAAGAGTTCATAACCAGGGATGTCATCGTTTCCATTGTAGACAGTCTAGGAGGAACTGGCCTTTAGTAAAGCCAAAGATATTTAGATTTAGGTTATACACTAGAGAACCTCTCTAATCTTGAGTGTCATGGGACATTAGGACACACACACACACACACACACACACACACACACCTTTTTTCTTTCTTGAGACCCTAGAGATTTTTTCCCCCTACATCAAACTGTCTTTTCTGTGGTGGTCTTTTTCTTCCTGATGCTGTCTGTCAAGGGACCAATGCTGCCTTAAAAGGAAGAAAAAGGGAAGAAAAATCACACCCACTAACCTACGAGGAATCTAAGGAGCACAATATGTACCTGGTAAACATGACAAGTTTATAAAGTGCCAATTCTCAAGCCGGGCATTGTGGCACACACCTTTAATCCTACCACTTGGGAGGCAGAGGCAGGTGGATCTTTGTGAGTTCAAGGCCACTGTGGTCTACACAGCGAGTTCCAGGACAGCTGGGGCTACAGGGAGACCCTGTTTCAAAAAGACCAAAAACAAAACAAAACAAAACAAAACAAAATGAAACAAATAATAAAGTACCAATTCTCCTAATGACCAAGGAGGCAGGGAGGGCCCCTAAGACTTGGCACAGCTTTCTTCTTGGGGTGGGGGATAAATCAGTGGTCCTCTGGCTTGGACATTCTCTCTAGGAGCTCCTTGGTCCCAGCAGAAGCCTGTGGTTAAGGGGTCCACCTTTGATACCAGTATCACAAGCCTCTTCTCTCTTCACACCCCATTTCTTTCTCTCAGGACAAATCTTTCACCTGCACTTTGTTCATGTCCTTTGAAGAGTTTGAAAAGCTTCCAACCAGGAGTGATGTGCTAGATTTCTTCCAGAAGAACTTTCCAGATGCCATCCCTCTGATAGGAGAGTAAGTTTCAAGTTATGGAATTATACCTTTCACTTTCATAGGTTTGAGTTATTCCAAGTGCAAATGAAACTTTTTAAAAACATAGTTCAATTTTGATTAAGCTGCTAGCTTGGAGAGAAACCAGCATTTGAGTGAAATTTATCCTCTTCTGCAAATGGGGATTCTGAGAAAACTCATACTGTGGTCAGTTTATCCTAGACAGCCCCTGGGCTTTTCTCAGGCTTCTCAGACACGGTGTCCACAAGCTGTCTGTGCCTCCTCACACGGGAGACGTATTCGGCATGGTCTCAATTCTCGGACTCATCCTTCTGAGGTCACTGGTTGCCCTGCCCCACATCTCGAATTCAGCTTTCTTTTTTTTATTTCTTTTTTTGTTAACCCTACCCAATCATTATCCCTAATTCCAGGCAACTACAGATTTGTTCTCTATCCCTATATTTCTGTCTTCTATAATGCTACATTAATGAAATTATACAGTATATAACCTTGAGGATGTATTTTTTTTTCTTTTCTTTTTTGTCTCCTTGAGACAGGGTCTCCCTTTAGTGCCAGCTGGCCTGGAGCTGGGCTATGTAGACCAGGCTGGCCCTGAACTCACAAGGATCTGCCTGACTCTGCTGGGACCAAGGGCATGCGCCACCACGCCCAGCCTAAGATGCCCAGCCTAAGACCGCTCTTAGTCACCATGTGGGTGCTGGGATCCGAACCCAGGTCCTCTGCAACAACAGTCAGTGCTCCCAACCGCCGAGCCATCTCTCCAGCCCCCAGCTTACTTTCTACTCCAATGCTCTCTTCAAGGAGACAGAGCAGTTTCAGAAAGAATACTGTCTGTCTAGGCTACTACAGTAAAAACACCAGTGGGTGGCCTGAGCCTGGGTGGCTTAGAAGTAACAGAAACTCATTTCTCACAGTTCTGGAAGCTAAGATGTCAAGATCAAGGCAGCAGTGGTGAGGCTTGCTTCCTCCCTCACAGAAAGTGCCTTCTCGCTGTGAACTCATATGGCTGAACAGATGAAAGACAAAAGAGCCTCTTTTATCGGGGTATTAATCGCATTTGATTTGGGCTCCATGCTCCTGAGTGAATCACCTCCCAAGTTCCCAGCTCTAAATACCATTAGACTGAGGATTTGGGTTTCAATGTATGAATTTTAAGGGGACACAAACAGGCTATAGACAATCAGGAGTTCTTTGTTTGTTTGTTTGTTTTAATATTTTCATCAGGTCAGCAGGTGTGGTGGCGCACACCTTTAGACCCAGCATTGGGGAGGCAGATGCAGGTGGATCTCTGTGAATTCAAGGCCAGCCTGGTCTACATAGTGATTTCCAGGCCAGCTGGGGTTACAGAGAGACCCTGTCTCAAAAAAGACCAAAAATTAAAAAAAAAAAGAAAATACATAAAAATGTTATCTTATTTAATGTGCATAAATGTTTTACCTGCATATATGTAAGTCTCTCACATGAATGCAATGTCCACAGAGATCAGAAGAGGACATTGGATCCCCGGAACTGAAGTTACTCAGTTATAAGCCACCATCTTGGTACTAGGGACCAAACCTGGGTCCTCTGCAAGAACAAGTGCTCTTAACCATTGAGCTGTCTCTCCAGCCCCCTTTATTTTGTTTTTGAGGTAGGGTCTCACTGTTGAAATGCAAGCTGTCTTGGAACTTGCAGTCCTTCCTCAGACTTCTGACTGCTGAGATGATTACAATCATCCTCCACTGTATTTTGTTTAGAGCAAGATTTTAATCCCTCTTCTGCTGCTTACTAATGATTTTCACTTTAAAAATGATTGTTAGGGTACCTCCCCTGTACTGTAGTTGTAAAAAATCTAAAGAGCTAACTACATAAAAAGGGAAAGTGTGCTCCTGGCCTAGAGTGGGTCTTAAAGAGAGCTGATTGGCATCCCTTCCTGAAGACTGATTCAGTCTATATAGATCCATGCTTTTCCATCCATGAAGAGAACCACTGTCTGCACACAAAATTTAGCTCTTAGGTAGTTTTTAAACTGTTACTTGGCTGGGATTGGAGAGATGGCTCTGTGATTAACAGCGCTGGCTGCTCTTCCAGAGGACCCAGGTTCAGTTGCCAGCATCCACACGGCAGCTAATCCAGTTCCAGGGAATCTGACACCCTCTTCTGACCTCTATGGGCATTGCATGACATGGGTGCATTTCCACGCAGGCAAAACACTTATACACATGAAATTTAAAAACAAGTTCCATATCTATTTCTTGCCTATTTAGCCAAATTTAAATGTGTGTGTGTGTGTGTGTGTGTGTGTGTGTGTGTGTGTGTACACATATAGGGAAGAGGACAACTTGTGAGAGTCTACTGAATTAAATCCAGGCCCTTTGGCAGAATACATGAACTCTGGCGGGGTGGGGGGGGCAGGAAGGGGAACATGGGTCTAGATTTGACTGGAAATTTTGAATGAAGTGCACAGAGCTTCAATTAAAAAAATGGCTTGGGGAAAAAATAAAATAAATAAAATAATCCCAACATTAAAACAAACAAAAACAAAAAGAAATCCAGGCCCTGAGGATTTAATGTGTTGTCAGCCCGTATCTCCTGAGCCATCTCACTAAGAGTCTTGAGAATATGTACCATTTCCCTGCTACAGTTTCCACAAAACCCCTATAGACGCTTTACAAATAGCAAGTGATTTGTTTTTACTATAGTACATGTAACACAATAGAGATGACGAGTTTATTTCTTTAGTCTAACTGAAATCTTGTATCTGTTGCCAAAGTTATTCCAGTCTCTCCCAATACTAGTTTGATTTCTCTACTCCTAATACATAAGGATTCATGTTAATTTTTGGTTTGCTTGAAGTAATATGATATACAGTAGCATTTTTTCAATATTCCTATAATCTCTAAAATAAACCAGTGTATTTGAAAATTCCAGGGTCTCCATGTATAATATGTATATCATATGGAAATATTCTAATTTATTCACATGCTGCCAGATTTAACTTTTTGTGTGTGATTACCATTATCACAAACAATGGTAATTAGAACAGTGGAATTGTATGTGTATACATGTTCATGTTGCATGTGTACATATTCACATGTGTGAACATGCACATGGGGATGAATGTGAGTGCGTGTAGTTAAGGCTGGAGGTCGACATCCAGTGTCTTTCTCGATTGCTGTCCACCTTATTTTTTGAGACAGGGTCTCTCACTAAACCTGGAGCTTAGTGCCTGGCTAAGGGTCAGCCCCACGCAGCACTGTTAGAGTCACAAAAGGCCATGCCTTGCTGTTTACGTGGGTCCTGGGGTTTCGAACTCAGATCTTCATACATAGCCAGCATTATACTGGTTAAGCCCTCTCCACAGCCCAGATAGTAGAATTCTAAGACTAGAAGAAACCTCCATTTCCCCTTTCTCTGTTTTTCTCAGGTGCTTGGGATTGTACCAGGGCCTTACATATGTTAAGCAAGCCCAGTACCACCCTCTGCTCTCCTTTTTTGTCTTATTCCTGATATTCTTGTGTATTTCAACAAAACATTATTCCAATAAAGCCAATAAATCTGAAAGAACTCAGTATCTGCCACCCACTTTAACATCCTTATATTCCGATTACTCTCTTCCAAAGGCAAGCCCTCATTCGAGATTTCTTTCTGTTGCCTGCCCAGCCCATGATATCTGTAAAGTGCTCTCCTTTTCACCTGAAGTCCCACTGTGTGCTGATGGGAGATGCAGCTCATGCCATCGTCCCGTTTTTTGGACAAGGAATGAATGCGGTGAGTTCTTTTTCTCTAGGAAAGTTCCTGAAATATTTCCAGGTCTGTCTCAGCTAATAAATCATAACTAAAGGGTATATCAAAACATCCCATTCACCAAACAATGTATTCTTGCCGAATTACCTGATCTCCACTGTCTAACTGTAAAGCTGCAGTTTCAATAGTGCCTATTAGATGTTTATGGAAAGAAAATTACTTTAAATAAGAATTTTTAGGTGTCCTGTTAGCTCTTATATATGATTTCTTATTATTTCAAAGCTTCTATAGCATGAAGAGTCTACAAACTATAATTTATTTTAAAACATTTATCTTATTATTTCAAAGCTTCTATAGCATAAAGAATCCACAAACTGTAATTTATTTTAAAACATTTGCTTGCTTCATGTGTAATCACTATAATTGATACAAAAGCCATTTTGCCTATTTGTTACATTGTTTATAAAATTATAGTTTGAATTTGTAGAGAATAAGAAATATTAGCATATTGCTTTATAATTTTTTGGAGTTCTTGATACTTGAAAATTTGTTTTAATCTTGAGTTATAGAAGCTACATTACTTTTAGATTACCAGTTTTTTTTTTTACAGTACTGGGGATTAAACCCAAGGCTTTGTACATGACAGACAATTTTTCTTTTATTTTAAATTTATTTATGTGTATGAGTGTACTGTCTGCATGTAGGTTGGTGCATCCATGTCATGCAATGCCGCGGAGGTCAGAAGAGGGCGTCTGATTCCCCTGGAACTGGAGTTAAAGACAGTTCTTAGCCGCCATGTGGGTGCTGGGAATCGAACCCGGGTCCTCTGCAAGAGCAGTTGGCACTCTTAACTGCTAAGCCATCTCTCCAGCCCCGACAATTTTTCTAAACATAAATCTTAAAGACCTGAATAGTTTAAAATTCACGTTAGAGAAATGTAATTGTTAATCTTAAAGAAGCAGTGAAATTCAATAAAATGAGCCATATTTAATTTGGGGGGCTAATATCTGAATTATCATAATCATTATAAATATTAACCAGGCAAAGACAATACCACCAGGTGTGCAGCGTCTTATCACCACCATGAGGCATCAGGGGTAGGGGTGGGGGTGGGGAGCCACCTTTTATGCATTGGATGAGGAACAGTAGCTGTGTATTCCAATTGACAATTGTAATTCTATTCATAATTGCTAAGAAGTATTTAATGATTTCTGGCTTTCCTCCTATTTTTCTTGTTTCAGGGCTTTGAAGACTGCTTGGTATTTGATGAGTTAATGGACAAATTTAATAATGACCTTAGTAAGTACAGTTTCTCAGTTGAGTATGGGGTAGCCCAGATGGTTCATTGTGAACCTATTTATGATCTCTGGTATTCTGACAGCGTGTCTGCCAGAGTTTTTATCTGTATCATACAGTGAGCATCAGAGAGGAAAACCTATGTGTGTTTGTGGAGGTCAGCATTAATCGGTCTTCCATTGCTGTCACAAATACCCAGGAATCAACTCACATAGAGAAAAGACTTATTGTGGATCATGGTTTCAGAAGTTCCAGTTGGTGATCAGTGGGCGCTGGGCTCTGGGGAGAGGCAGGACGTATTGCTAGGGAGTACGCAGAGCAGAAATGTACTCACCTTCTGTCTTGGAAGTGGAAAAGAGAGAGAGGGAGACTTGGAACCACATTCCCCACCAAGGGGCCTCCAGTGACCCCCAGGACCTCTTGGTAACCTTACCTAAAGGTCCTGTTGCTTTCCAGTAGGAATGATGTGGAGAGCAAGGGTCACACTCGGGCCTTCAAGTGACACCATGACCTGGATATGACAAGGTCCCTGCAGTGATTCACACACATAAAAGTTCCGAGTGTCAAGGCTTGGGTAGACCTGTGCTCCTTTATCTCCAGTGGAGCCTACTTAATCCACCTTTGCCTGTAACCTTTGCAACACACCCTCAGAAACACTTAGAAACACCAGTGCTTCTTTACCTTGTAGAAGACAGCACTGGTATTATGGTCTGTCTTTTGATTGAAACAGATTTGGCCAAGGTATTCATTTACAAATAATAAAGGTTTAAATTTTTATATATAATTAAGTAATTAAATCAAATGCATAGGCATATACATCTGCACATGATTCATGTACACAAGATCATCTATCTACACATACATGTACACATACACACATATGCACACACATATGAAATCAGAAATGATAGCCTAAGATTTGCAGATTTTCCTGTCTCCAGAGAGTCTCATATTCTCAAAAGCTTCCTTTGAATTTGAACATGTCTCAGGTAAGAAGCAGATTGGAGAGTGAACGTGAACCATACACCCTGATCTGACTGTTGATTTACCAGCTTGTTAGTCATGTGACCTTGTGCAATGACTTAGTTTCTTTAAAGCCTCCACTTTTTTAATATACAAATGAGATACTATTTGTTTAGGATCAGAGAATCAGGAAATTTATTTATGCAAAGGTATCAGTGAGAAAGAAAAAGACTGGCATAAAATAAGTTCACAGGAAACATTTTTAAAAGATTATAAGCAGAAAATGTACGGGACAATATAAAGGATTATACGGATTCAGGAAATGCTTCTCCTTTCTCCTTTGCTTATTCCTTTTCATCCTTTGTCTCCTTCTCCCTCCTCCCTCTTTCTACTTCTTCTTCTTCTTTTTCCTTCCCACACATCCACTCAGACCCTGAGGCATTTTGTTTCCTCCACTCTTACACTACACACATACACATGCATACACATGCATACATACATACATGCATACATATATACATATGCATAGACCCACATACACACATAAACATATACACACATCATGTACATATACACAGATACATATATCACAGACACACAGATACACATATACATAAACATATACACATATACATATATCACAGACACACAGACACACATCACACACACATAAACATATACACACATCATATACGTATACACATATACATATATCACAGACACACAGACACACATCACACATGCACACACATATATACACATAAACACACATCACCTGAATACACATATACATATGTGTACATGCACACACACATACAAACANTAATTTATGCAAAGGTATCAGTGAGAAAGAAAAAGACTGGCATAAAATAAGTTCACAGGAAACATTTTTAAAAGATTATAAGCAGAAAATGTACGGGACAATATAAAGGATTATACGGATTCAGGAAATGCGTCTCCTTTCTCCTTTGCTTATTCCTTTTCATCCTTTGTCTCCTTCTCCCTCCTCCCTCTTTCTACTTCTTCTTCTTCTTTTTCCTTCCCACACATCCACTCAGACCCTGAGGCATTTTGTTTCCTCCACTCTTACACTACACACATACACATGCATACACATGCATACATACATACATGCATACATATATACATATGCATAGACCCACATACACACATAAACATATACACACATCATGTACATATACACAGATACATATATCACAGACACACAGATACACATATACATAAACATATACACATATACATATATCACAGACACACAGACACACATCACACATGCACACACATATATACACATAAACACACATCACCTGAATACACATATACATATGTGTACATGTACATAGACATACACACAAACACATGCACACACATAAACATAACAAACATGTATGTGCGCACATGTGTGCACATACAAACACATACATATACACATAAACACATGCACATACATCATACACACACACATACACATACCAGCCAACATTTGTTGGATAGTTTGCTTTTCTCAAATGCATTACTTCATTTGTTCCTTAACCCCCAAAACCAAAAACATGGGTCATTGCTACTAGTCTTATCTTTATTTTACAACTGAGGAATCAAAGTTAGTGCTAGTTATGTAACTTGCTCAAGCTCACGTAGGTAGAAAATGATGAAGCTGGGTTTTAAGCAAGGGTTTTCTGACTTTAGAGCTGCTAACTCTAACAACTAGAGTTGTTCAGTTGTGTGACATCTTACCCGTTTGTCAAAACATTATTCAATATTTCCTATATAATAGGTTAAGATTTTAAAATATGAAGGAAGCATAGAGCCTGCCCACTCAGAGCTCATGGGTAACAGGCGAGCTGCTGTTGGCTGAGTGTCCCAGCTGCATCAAAACAATCGTGTATGTGCACAAAAGGCACAGGACACAAGAGCACAAGTTTTAAGAAAGACTAAAGCCACTTAAAATTGTTTATAGAGACTTGTATTAGTCACATTTCTTGTTGCTGAAACAAAAGAAGCCACTTAAGGAGGGAGGTTTATTCTGGCTTAAAGTGTAGCAGATGAGGTCATTGCAGTTGGGGCAGCAAGGTGACAGGAGTGTGAGGAGGATGNCACATATGAAATCAGAAATGATAGCCTAAGATTTGCAGATTTTCCTGTCTCCAGAGAGTCTCATATTCTCAAAAGCTTCCTTTGAATTTGAACATGTCTCAGGTAAGAAGCAGATTGGAGAGTGAACGTGAACCATACACCCTGATCTGACTGTTGATTTACCAGCTTGTTAGTCATGTGACCTTGTGCAATGACTTAGTTTCTTTAAAGCCTCCACTTTTTTAATATACAAATGAGATACTATTTGTTTAGGATCAGAGAATCAGGAAATTCATTTATGCAAAGGTATCAGTGAGAAAGAAAAAGACTGGCATAAAATAAGTTCACAGGAAACATTTTTAAAAGATTATAAGCAGAAAATGTACGGGACAATATAAAGGATTATACGGATTCAGGAAATGCATCTCCTTTCTCCTTTGCTTATTCCTTTTCATCCTTTGTCTCCTTCTCCCTCCTCCCTCTTTCTACTTCTTCCTCTTCTTTTTCCTTCCCCCACATCCACTCAGACCCTGAGGCATTTTGTTTCCTCCACTCTTACACTACACACATACACATGCATACATACATACATGCATACATATATACATATGCATAGACCCACATACACACATAAACCTATACACACATCATGTACATATACACAGATACATATATCACAGACACACAGATACACATATACATAAACATATACACATATACATATATCACAGACACACAGACACACATCACACATGCACACACATATATACACATAAACACACATCACCTGAATACACATATACATATGTGTACATGCACACACACATACAAACATGCACATAGACATACACACAAACACATGCACACACATAAACATAACAAACATGTATGTGCGCACATGTGTGCACATACAAACACATACATATACACATAAACACATGCACATACATACACACATACATACACATACCAGCCAACATTTGTTGGATAGTTTGCTTTTTCTCAAATGCATTACTTCATTTGTTCCTTAACCCCCAAAACCAAAAACATGGGTCATTGCTACTAGTCTTATCTTTATTTTACAACTGAGGAATCAAAGTTAGTGCTAGTTATGTAACTTGCTCAAGCTCACGTAGGTAGAAAATGATGAAGCTGGGTTTTAAGCAAGGGTTTTCTGACTTTAGAGCTGCTAACTCTAACAACTAGAGTTGTTCAGTTGTGTGACATCTTACCCGTTTGTCAAAACATTATTCAATATTTCCTATATAATAGGTTAAGATTTTAAAATATGAAGGAAGCATAGAGCCTGCCCACTCGGAGCTCATGGGTAACAGGCGAGCTGCTGTTGGCTGAGTGTCCCAGCTGCATCAAAACAATCGTGTATGTGCACAAAAGGCACAGGACACAAGAGCACAAGTTTTAAGAAAGACTAAAGCCACTTAAAATTGTTTATAGAGACTTGTATTAGTCACATTTCTTGTTGCTGAAACAAAAGAAGCCACTTAAGGAGGGAGGTTTATTCTGGCTTAAAGTGTAGCAGATGAGGTCATTGCAGTTGGGGCAGCAAGGTGACAGGAGTGTGAGGAGGATGATCACATGGTGCCACAGCCAGGAAGCAGAGACGCATGCTCATGTCCAGTTCACTCTCTCCTTCTCACTCCGTCTGGACCCCTCACTCATCAGATGGTGCTGCCCATAGGAAGGGCAGGTCCTTCCTTCTTTAGTTAAAGCTCCCTGAAAACATCCCTATAGACATACCCAGAGATGTGTTTCCATGGTGATTCTAAGTCCAATTAACCATCACAAAATTATTTTCCATTTGTGGAGTAATGGAAACAATGATTTTACAGCCAACAAGCCCAATTTTAATTTTATTATAAGCTTTATTTGATCACAACAGGAATGTTCTATGGGCATTGCTCAATAACCATAGATCATTGTTCATACAGAATGGCTATCAGTAAAAACAAGGATTAGTGTGTAGGTGTTGAATTGTCTTAGTTACTTTCTATTGTTGTGATAAAAAAAACACTAATCAAAACCAATTTGGGTAGTAAGGGGTTTATTTTAACTTAACATCACCCAGGTCATAGTTCATTACAGATGGAGCCCAAGGTAGGAACTCAGGACAGGAACCTGGAGGCAGAAACTGAAGCACAGGCCACAGAGGAATCCTGCTCACTGGCTTGCTCTCTTGGCCCGTGCTAGGCCTTTTTTATATAACACATAACCACCTGCCCAGGGATTGCACTTCCCACAGTGGGCTAGGCCCTCCCACATCACTCAACAATTACTAAAATGTCCCACAGTTGTATCCACAAGGCCAATCCAATAGAAGTAATTCCCCAATTGAGGTTCCCACTTCCCAGGTATGTCAAGTTGACAACTAAAGCTATACAGCACATGAATATATGATGTAATTTGACCTAGATATAAGCCAGAATTTTTACAAATTTAAATCTTATTTGCTCTTTTTAAGATTTACTTTATATTTATTTATGTGTATGTTTATCTGTCTGTGTGACTGTATGTCATGTGTGTCCAATACCCTCAGAGACCAGAAGAGAGCATCAGATTCTCTGGAGCTGAGTTACAGGTGGTTGTGAGATGACCTATGTGTGTGCTGGGAGCTAAACTTGCATTTTCTAGAAGAGCAAGCAGACAGTACTCTTAACCACTGAGCAGTCTCTCCAAAATATTGTTGTAGATTGTCCTAAATGCGTTTGTTATTAAATTTTGGTTTCCAGATATGTGTCTTCCTGAATTCTCAAGATTTAGGATTCCAGATGACCATGCAATTTCAGACCTATCTATGTACAACTACATAGAGGTGAGGTTTACCTCCATCCCATGATGTGGCTCTCTGATACACTAGTAATTGCCTTCCTTTTCTTTGTTCCAGCCCCATCTTATGCATGTTGCATAATAATAGGTGTAGACAGGAGTGTGCATGTATGCAGGCACAAGTGCACATACTACACACACAAAATTTTTAAAAAGGACAGCTACAACACAATAGTTGCTTAATAAGCAATATATATGTATGTATATATATAAATATATCAAGACAAGCATGGCTTTAAACAATATGTTGTTGCCATAAACAATATTATCAAGTAACCTGGAGGCAACAGAAATTGGTTAAATCTTTGAGCTTACAAGTCACCCCAAAATATGGTCAAACAAATCCTTTGCTGAAATAGAGTTTTGGTATTGAAATTTTCTTCTGAGTAAAAAATGGACTTCCTGACTAGATTTTCAAGAATGTGTCTCATACTATTGAAATTTCCTCAGAGGGATTGGGAATGACAATTAAGGAAATGCTATTTTATTTGTTGGCATCTGTCATTGTGAGACCTGTGAGTGGAGCATAGTAACAAGTTGCTGTAAAGAAAGAGAGGAACGTCTCTCCAGGTCTTAGTCAAGACTCTCATATTGCAGATGAGAGCACACGTCAACTCTCGGTGGTTCCTGTTTCAAAGGATCATAGAGAAGTGTCTTCATGCTGTTATGCCGTCTACTTTTATACCTCTCTATACTATGGTAAGGACTGGACTAAAGACTTTCCTCATTTGGAACCTCTCTTGAACTATTCAGGAATTCACCAGGCTGCTTTTTAAATCTCCTGCAGGTCGCCTTCACCAGGATAAGATACCATGAGGCCGTGCTGCGATGGCATTGGCAAAAAAAGGTTGGAACAAAGTACACTACTGAAAAACACAATATGTTGACGTGTCATAGACTGTTATGGTCATATTTGTTTCATATACACACAGACAGGACAGGAAAGATACTTGGTGTTTGTCTTCCAGATAAAAGCTGGCCTAGGTATGCAGAGTAGAACACACACTGACCAAGGCAAAGAGAATGTAGAGGGAAATTTGAAGAAAAAAACAGAAGCTAATATTCCTTAACGTTTTACTTTATATTACCAATGTGATCCATTCTTGACTTTTGCATTATGCAATATTTTTATGGGTTTTGTTTGTAAAATGGGACAGAACTGGATCACTTGTAAAACACTATACTATCTTGGCTGCCGAGTGTGGTGGTGTGCACCTTTAATCCCAGCACTCATGAGACAGAGGCAGGTGGATCTCTGTGAGTTAAAGGCCAGCCTGGCCTACATAGTGAGTTCCAGGCCATCTGGGGCTACGAGGAGACCCTGTCTCAAAAAGACACACACACACACACACACACACACACACACACACACCCCAAACCTCTCTCATTCTAACAGAATGAAACGTGACATTCATTTTGAGCAGTCATCCCAGAGATGCCATTAAATGGAATTCAGATTCCTCATTGTTGGCTTTGAGAATTTTATGACTTCATTCATTCAGTAGCTTTATTGGATGTATAAGAATTTGCCTGGCTACTGTGATGAACAAGGTTCAGTCTCTACATGTGGCTCAGGGACTAACAGGGGAGACGGACAAGGAAGGTGAACACTGCACAGTCTGTGAGGAGGAGAGGCTAGAAGAGGGCAGACAGTGAAGGCTGCAGAAGCATGAGCCTGGAGGCCCAGGGGAAAGGACAAGCATTTCAGTGGAGCAGGAAGACAGCACACAGGTATAAGATTGGCCAGAGGGGAAGC
Organism: Rhizomys pruinosus; assembly: GCA_009823505.1. Classification (NCBI taxonomy): domain Eukaryota; kingdom Metazoa; phylum Chordata; class Mammalia; order Rodentia; family Spalacidae; genus Rhizomys; species Rhizomys pruinosus. The sequence continues at coordinate 413,300 of VZQC01007506.1, forward strand.
TGGGGAAGTAAGCGAGACCTTCAGCATCCTGCTATTAGCTTAAAAAGGCTCAAAGACCCAGGTTTAGGTTTTAGAAAACAAAATTTGCAGGGCTGGAGAGATGACTCAGCGGTTAAGAGCATTGACTGCTCTTGCAGATGACCCAGCAACCACATGGCTGCTAAGTACCATCTTTAACTCCAGTTCCAGGGGAATCCGACGCCCCCTTCTGACCTCCGAGGCATTGCACGACACGGGTGCACCAACCTACATGCAGACAGTACACTCATACACATTAAAAAAAATAAAAAAATAATAAAAAGATGTTTATTAAAAAAAGAAAATAAAATTTGCTGTTCAGAGAATGGCTTGGAAAGAGCCAAGTTTATCTAAAAAATTTCTCTCTGTGAAGATGAATAAAATAGGGGCTGCAGAGATGATTCAGTGGTAAAGTGCTTCCTGAACAATCATAAACACCCACATAAAAGCTGACACAGTGCACATCTGTAACCCCAGGGTGGGGTTTGATGGAGACAGGCTGATCTCAGGGGGCTGCCAGCCATTACAGCCAGCTTCCTGTTCAGTGAGAGACTCTGTCTCAAAAAGTAAGTTGGAGAGAGAAGACACCTGACTTTGATCTCTGGTCTCTACATGTGCACACATTGGCCAGTGCAGCCCCCCCCCCCGCATGGAACAAAGTGGGGTCCTTGACTTCAAACACATAAACCTATAAAGAAAGAGCCACAGACAGTGCACTGAAGTAAAGACAGCGGTAGAATCAGAGCTCACGCAATTACATTGATTTCGGGTTAAAAAGTAAAAGGTGTTGTACAGATGTTTCCCAAGATTTCAACCCCTAAATGAATGATCTGGGATTTTTGCTGTCATTATAGGTGATAAACAGAGGACTTTTTTTCCTTGGATCTCTAGCAGTCCTCGGCAGTACCCACCTACTTGTGCACCACATGTCCTGGAAACCTCTGGAATAGTTTGGAAGACTAGCGTGGAACTGGAATCACTGGCTTCTGGACTAGGAGTGTGAGTATGGTTCCCTGTGCATTGCACCAAGTCACCGAAACACATTTTGTTTCACTAACCAGTGATAGAAAGGCCCTGGGTGGCAAACATTTTATTTCTCTGTGGCCAGAATCGATGGTGAAAAACACGTTCCTACCACCATTCTATTTAATTCACTATTGGAAAACAATTGTCAGCATATAATTAAGTTCAATGTAGACTTTGTCTATGTATTCGTGTGCAGTGGTGGGGGAAGGAGACATGCTAGTTTTGAGTTGCAGCATGTGGCTTTCCTATCAGCTCTGCATGCTTGGGGTTGGGTCAATTCTAAATTTAAAAGCACAATGACCAAGGTCTCTTTCACTTCTCAAAACTAAGGCCTCAAAGGTCTCTGGGAAGACACCAATCACATCTTTTTTTTTTTTAAAGAGAACATACAATGAGAAAACCATAGCTTTCCAAACACTGCCTCCTCTTCATGATATGGTTGGAGCCTGCCTAACCACAGGGCTCAGAGCCACTTCATAAAAGCAGAGGTGCTTTTTTTTTTTTTTTTTTTTTTTTTTTGGTCTTTCGAAGATAAGGGGTCTCCCTGTAGCCCCAGCTTGTCCTGGAACTCACTCTGTAGACCAGGCTGGCCTTGAACTCACAAAGATCTGCCTGCCTCTGCCTCCCAAGTGCTAGGATTAAAGGCGTGCATTCAGCAGTAAAGAAAGATGGCATTATGAAATTTGCAGGTAAATGGATAGAGCTCAAAGCCATTATGCTGAGTGAAGTAACACAGTCCCAGAAAGATAAACGGAGAATGGTTTCCCTCATTTGTGGATGCTAACAACCAATCCCAACGACGAAAGGCAAGCTGAATGACATTATTGGTATATTTTTGTCTATCTGAAGGCAACTATGTTGGTATAATGTGAATCTCTCAGTGGGCTCTAGAATCCACCCACCAATTATCCTCAAACTCTGTAATTACTGTATATGGGTGAAGACTATGTATCCGTATTTTAGAATAATATAAAATTAATGGAGGAAAATGTGAATTCCTAAGCATAAAAAAAAAAAAAAGACCGAGAGAAAGATACAAGACAGTTATGGCAGACTGCATGGTCTGGAGTGGGGTGGGGTGGGGGGAAGGGAAAGGGGAATATGCCTGAACTGAATTGAGAAATGATGTATGAAATACACAAAACATCAATAAAAAAATTCAAAAAAATAAATAAATAAAAGCAGAGGTGTCCATGAAAGTCAGTGGAGTGCCAAAGCTCCAGCTTGAATACATTCTATTTCCAAGTCTCTAGATACCAGAATTCTAAAGACAAACAAAGGGTTATTAATGCCATAGTTAGTGACTGAAGGATAGAAAGGATTTTTATTAATGAAATATTTATCAACTAATTAGTAGAAAGGAAGCAGGGAGACTGTTTTATAGAAATATGAAACTATACTCGACTCCATTTCACATATTCAGAAGCAATTTTCTTGAACTTCATACTGTGATAGAACCACCAGTGAATTTCATTTTCCAAAGCGCAGTTAGTGAAAGCTTTTCTTCAGTACTTTCTTTGTTTTTTCTTTCTTCTTGGCTAAGCTGACTGGGGCATTTAGAAAGTCTTCAAACACTGTTAACAACACTGTTAGGCAATACTATGTAGCAAGTAAAACATGAGGTAATAAAAATGAAACAAGTTGGCATTTTCTATATTGTCGAAGACATCCTGGAGTCTTAATAATTCCTGTTTGTTGTGCTGGTTTAGAATGCCCTGATTACAGTATATCTTCTAGAAACTTCTCAGTTACTTAGTCATATGGCACATAGGACAACAGTCTTTTATTTTCAGATAAAAGTAAGGGATTGATTTATTATCTCTTTAATAAACTAAGTGCTTAAACACACAACATGACACAGAATAGGACTCAACACAGTGGTACACTAAAGATGTCCCATCTATTGCACATGTGTGTATGAGACAGTTATTTTTACAGTGAAATATCTTTGAGAAAAAATGTATTATGTGCTTTGGCAAATACAGTCATTAAAAAATATACATGAAATGTTAGTTCCTAACATACTAGAGGATGGTGCCACACGCCCATCAATATGCCTCCAGTGTTTTCTCATGTTTTAAAGCACCCATTGAATTAAAAGTATTTGTCTTGCTCAGTCACTTCATGAGGGCAGAGTGCAGAGGAAACTCAGAGGCTCTGTTGATGTTACACTAAGTGGGTTTCCAGAACAATCCTGACAATCAAAGTCCAAATGGGGCATCTAATCCCAGGCTCCATATTCAGTTCCTATAATGGACGAACTTGGATGACATCAACCTTGGATACGTTGGTTCTGTCACTGTCATCGGCCGACAGGGACTCATCACTAGTGATGATAAAAATAATGGAGGAGGAGTTAAAAGTCACTTTCTTCTTTGGCCTGTCCCCATCCTTCTGTGACATCACAATGGGCCTGATCTGCATCTCACTTTCAGCTGCTGGAAGGTTTTTAGCAGGCCGCTGGCATCTCAACAGCCGAAAACATAGGAGCTGCAGAAGGGACCTTCGAAACTGGGCACAGAAAAAGATAGAGATGAGGTTGATTGTTAAGTAGACATCTGGCCCTTAGTCTGGATTAAAAGTCAAGAAAATTACTTGAGTTTAATTTGGGTTTTCCTTTTCATTTCGTGTGTATGTGTGTGTATGTGTTTGTGCACATGGTGTATGCAAGTGTGTGGATGTATGTGTGTTTGTGCACATGGTGTATGCAAGTGTGTGTGTTTGTGCACACAGTGTATGCAAGTGTGTGTTTGTGCACATGGTGTATGCAAGTGTGTGTATGTGTGTGTGTTTGTGCACATGGTGTATGCAAGTGTGTGTATGTGTGTGTGTTTGTGCACATGGTGTATGCAAGTGTGTGTATGTGTGTGTGTGTTTGTGCACACAGTGTATGAAAGTGTGTGTATGTGATCATACGTGTGCAGGTGCATATGTGTGTGCATGTGTATACAAAAGCCAGAGTCAACTCAGGTGGTGTTTTTTACGTGTCTTTTAAGACATGGACCCAACTTTTCCACAGGTGCTGGACATCTAACTCAAGCTCCCATGCATGTGCCACAGGCCCTGGCCCCTTGTTTTCGCCTTATGACTGATGTAGCTGTAGCTGGATTTACACCACAATGCTCACATTTACCTAGGCCCTCCCTTGATTTCTAGTTCTTTCTCACACATCTTGTTAACTACTCACAGAAGAATATTTAAGCCTTTACAATCTCCATGACTGCGGTATGCATGTACCTTCTCCCAGGGCAGCTTTTACCTGTGAGGTAAGGGATTCTGAGCATGAGCTTAGTCCATAAATGCACAGTGAGCACCTCTTGAGTGACAGCCACTGTGCTGTGTTCAAGATACACTGCCCACAACGCTGTCGCCAGCTTTCTGGACTCACTAATGTTCTTTAATTGAGTGAAGAATGTTATATTCTATTGAAGTCATTAAGCACTTAAGTAGAAAAACCTCTAGCGGGGAGTACTAGTGTTCATGCACATGATTCTCAGTGTCCCAGGCACCACACTGAACCACATCTCTCAGCCCCTCTCAGGGATTTTCTACAAGTACCAGGGTGGCCAAGATCTGAAGATGGAAACTTTACAAAATGCAGGGATCTGGTGCTGGAAGGAGAGCTCAGCAGTTAAGAGCAGCCATCCATAACTCAAGTTCCTGGGGATTAGACAGAAGAAGAGGGACTTCTGGCTTCTGTGGGCATTGCACAACACGGGCACACTTACATACATGCAGCCAAAATACTCATACACATAAAATTTTAAAAATTAATAGATAAGTTAATTCTGTGCTTACATGTTCTGTTTGTCATGGCAGCTTTAATAATTAACAAATGGCCTCGGTATTTCAGGAGACTGGCAGGGAAGGAATGCTCACAAAGTCAGAGACCAAATCCAGGTCTCTGGTGAAGATGGGATGCTTTCTGTACAATCAGTAGGGCATCCATGACCCCTGCACTTTTAAAAATATTTTATTTTATGTGTATGAGTGTATTGTCTGCATGTATGTAAGTGGACCCATGTCACAGAATGCTTGTGGAGGTCAGAAGAAGGTGTCAGTTTCCCTTGGAACTGGAGTTATGGACAGTTGTTAGCTGCCCTGTGGGTGCTGAGACTCAAACACAGTCCTGGGCAAGAGCAGCCAGTGCTCTTAATCACTGAGCTATCTCTCCAGCCTTTGTTATCACTTTTGTTTAAAGCAAAATGAAAATTTAATATATGGGCTTTCTAGCATCAGGGAATATCAATAATATCATAAATAGCTACAACGATTTCTGTGTTCTTTGGAACCCTCAACAATTTTATGCAAATTCACATTTTATATTAATTTATAACACTCATTTGATTATATGTTCAGCAAACCACTGCTTAATAAGTCAAGTTCCATCTTCAAGATACAGTATTACTATAAGTGTTAAACAGAGTATGTATGGCAAAATAAGTTTTCTTATATTAAACTACTTATGGTTAGAACCATTATCTTGTTTTTGTAAATTTGTTGTATCTTTCAGACTTATTGTTTTAAAATGCATTTCCAAGAATCTGAATCATCAGGAGCACCCTGAGTTTGTTCCAAATAGATTGGGAACCCAGACACTGTGATTCAGAATACACATTTTTAAAACTACAATTTCAGGTTTGGTGAATTCACAATCAAGTTTAGAAGCTTTAGTTCATAGCTTATTGGCTGAGAGAAAATACACAATAAATAATTATTGGTGAATGTACTTAAATTTTGTCTATTAAAATGGTGGTCCTTCGTTTTATAACCTGTAAATAAGTAAAAGATTAGGGCCTATTTCATGGAGTTTTTAAGACAATGGGTGTAAACTTTATAATGTAGTAACTATATTAATAATGTAGTAACCGTATTAAGAACTTTTTAGTTATTATTGGAATAACTTATTAGTAGTAGATAAAGTATTTTCCTTTGAACTAAATAATAACAAAACTACCTAACAAGTGCAACATTATTACATTGGTAGACCTTAGACCTGTTCTTTACCAACATTCTATATTTCTTCCTGAACCTTTTCTTTTACTGTTTTATTTAAATCGTTTATTTAGTTTTATTTTATGCATAATGAATATTACTTGCATGTATGTAAGTGTACCATGTATGTGGAATGTACCCAGAGGCCAGAAGATCTCCTGGAACTGGAGTTATGTGGGTACTGGGAAGCTAATCCAGGTCCTCTGCAAAAGTAGCAAGTGCTCTTAACCACTGAACCACCTCTTCCAACCCACTACTTTTTAAAAAGATTGTAAGATTGTATTCTCTCCCCCCCCCCTCCACATTTGTATGGATTACTGCAAAGGCCAAAAGAGGAGTTGGATCCCTGGAGCTGGAGTTTCCACACAGCTGCGAGCCTCCTGATCTGGGTGCTGGGAACTGAACTCTTTTCCTCTGAAAGAGCTGCAAGCACTCTTAACTGCTGAGCCATCCCTCCAGTACCTTTCTACAAGCTTCTTAACTTCAGTTTTTTAATTATTGACAATGTTCTAAATTATTGCACCACATAAAATCTTATTTTCTACAAGTTCCCCAGGTTAAAAACAGGCACTTAATTCCAGAGCTTACCTTTCTGATCATGAAGATATAGATAACTGGGTTGTACACAGTGCTTGATTTGGCAAAGAGATAAGAAACAATGGACAATAGTGGAGAGACCAAGTGCCCATAGCCATTAACCAACAAGAAGCGGACCACAATGTAAGGCATCCAACAGGTCAGGAAGACAAAGACCATCAAAAAGCACATTTTGGCCACCTTCTTTTCATATCTTAAAATCTTGATTACTTGAATTGTCTGAAGATCTTCAACACAGCGAAGCTGCAGAAAGGAAGGAAGGAAAGCATTGAAAAAATGGTTCCTTTCCTAATTTTTTCTTTTCTTTTCTTTTCTTTCTTTTTTTTTATCAGGTAAGCAGTCATCATCACCACGACAGGCCCTGCCTCTTTGGAAAAAGAAATGGACTGGACCACAGGAGGCCAACTTCTGATCCAAAGCCCAGCCTTCATCCCTGTGAGCCTCCATCCCCTCAACTGCAGCCTACTGTGATTAAGTTGAACAGCCTCCTGCATCCTCTAACTGTGTGTGGGAGTACACATCCCATGGCACACGTATAGAGGTCAGAGGACAACGTCAAGCCTGCGCCTAGGCTCCTCCCTCTTTGCTGTCCACCAGCATCTAGGCTGACTGGCCTGCAGGCTTCCAGGGCCTCTCCTGTCTCTCCCCCATGTCCTGCCCTGCCGGGTGTGCTGGGATTACAGACTCCTATCACTCTATGGTACCCAGCTTTACTAGGTTCTGCAGGTCCCAACTCAGGTCTTCAGGCATGCATAGCGAGCACTTTTCCCACTGAGCCGTCTCCCCAGCCAGCCCACTTTGATATTTTTACTACTTTACTTAATAAGGACGGAATAAATTATTTTGTCTAAAAGATAGCCTGAAAAGGTCATGGTCAAACACAAAATATTTCTTCATGTTCCAGGCAACTGTTTTGACTGGAGCACTGATGCGCAAATTCTCCAGCCAGGAAACAACTTCATGCCATGCCAGGTGTCTACAGAGAGAAGCCACAGACCCCAGCTGGTCTGGATGAGAACCTCAACCCAGATGAGCTCTCACTGGGAACTACTGTATTTCAATTCACTGTGAATGAATAGAAAGTGGAGTTCGATGCAGTTTGTTTCCGGTGGGCTTCACGGGGGGGGGGGAGGTCTTTGCTGAGGAGAGCACTTGGAACAAGCCACAGAGTTCCGTTCCTCTAAGGAAAGCACTCCCACTCCTCCTGTGTCCTCCCCAAAGGGTCCAGGAGTAGTGACATAGTTAGGAAGTTGAGTGTCTTTGATGGAAATTTCTTCAAAGATTATTCTATCATTACCATGTGTTATTAAGGTGAGGAAAAGAATACTCTTACACAACAAAAACGTGTCATTGAATGGTTATATCTGAGCACTGCAAGAAGCTTTACTAATTTTGGTACAAGAATACAAATGCTTTAACATCTTTTTTTTTTTTTAAGGTATCTGGCAAATTGGTGATATTAGCCTAGAAAACCTGTTGTGTTTCCTAGTGGTATTTCTGATGAGTAGGAACTGGTACAAAATTTTTTTTTTTAATCTAAATCCCTTTAATCTAGACATGCTTCTTTTAGGAATTTACATTGGGAAAATAATCAGAGATTGCACTAGAATCTAGGCACATGATTGCCTCTGTAGAGATACTGATAGAGCACTGGCTGTTCTCGCAGAAGACCCAGGTTTAGTTCCCAGCACCCACATCATGGTGGGAACTAAACCTGGGTCCTCTGCTAGAGGAACCACAAGGAACTGGGAACTACAAGCTCCTCAATTTGCAAGAAATTCAAAGAGTAAATATTAATATATCCATACCTTGGGCTATTTGGCTGGGGACGTAGCTCAGGGGTAGTGCAGTTGGTTTGTATGTGTAAGGCCCAGGTTCCATCCCCAGAACCACCCTCACCAAACGCTGACAAGATCGATGCCAAATGCAGTATATACAGGAGAAACACCAGAGGGGAGCAAGACTGGCTCCAAGGTAAGCAGGCCGCTTCACTTACAGCACTTTGCATTTTCCTTTGAATGTTTATTTTGCTCATATATTTCCCAACTGTTCTAGTTTGTCTTTAAGTGCTGTGACAAAACACTCTGACCAAAAACAACTTGGGTGAGGAAAGGGTTTATTTAGCTTACATCTTCCAGGTCACAGTTCATCACTGAGGGAGCCCAAGGTAGGTACTCAGAACAGGAACCTGGAGGTAGGAGCTGGAGCACAGGCCATAGGGGAACGCTGCTTACTGGCTTGCTTCCCGCCCATGTTTAGGCTGTTTTCTTACACAATACACAACAACCTGTCCAAGGGCGGCACTGCCCACAGTGGGCTGGGCCCTCCCACATCACCCAACTATCAACACAATACTCCACAGATGTGACCACAAGGCAGTCCAATGGAGGCAATTCCCCAACTGAGGCTCCCTCAACCCAGGTGTGTCAGGTTGACACTAAAGCTATCCAGCACACTAACCAAATGAAAATTTTAAGTGGCCCAGGTGTAGTGGAGTATATCTTTAATCCCAGCACTCATAATACAGAGGTCGGGTGAATCTCTGTGAATTTGAAGTTAGCCTGGTCCATTCCAAATTCCAAGATAGTCGGGTCTACCTAGTGAGATCTTGTGTAAAAAAATCTATTGTATTTCAACAAATAAATGTACCTTTTTTGTTCTAACATTAAGAATAAAATTTCAGGGAGGGGCTGGAGAGATGGCCCTAGGGTGTACGGTAAGAGCGCTGACCGCTCTTACAGAGGACCCAGGGTGCGATTCCCAGCACCCACAATGGCGGCCAAGACCGTCCTGAAACTCCAATTCCAGGAGACTCCAGTTCCAGGGGAATCCCCGACACCCTCTTCTGACCTCCGGCAATGGCACGACACGGGTGCCAAACTTGCATGCAGACAGTACATTCATACACATACAGAAAGAAATAAATTAATAAAAAAAAAATTCAGGAGAATTTTTCCATAGAAATTATTTTAAACACACATGTGCTAATAGAATTTAAAGATATTTTAATTGGTATTCCTAAATTGATATAATCTAAATTATATTTAAAAAACATATTCTTATTAAAATCATATTGGAGGTTGGGGCCTGGAGAGATGGCTTAGCGTTAGAAGTGCCCGACGCTCTTGCAGGAGGACCCGGGTTCAATCCCAGCACCCACATGGCGGCTAGAGAGCTCTCTGAACTCCAATTCCAGGAGAACTCCGTTCCAGGGGAGTCCGACAAACACCCTCTTCTGACCTCCGCGGCGTTGCACGTCACGGGTGCACAGACTTGCATGCAGACAATACATTCACACATACGGAAATAAAAATAAAATAAAAAAAATCATATTGAGATTAACAAAAAATAGCAGCACAGAAATTAAAATACCTGACTTGAAATCAAAGATTTATTTATTTTGTTTTATTTTATGCATGAGTGTTTTGCATGCATGCATGTCCATCATGTGCATCATGTACATGTATGTGCATCATGTACATGCATTTATGTGCATCATGTACCTGCTTAGTGCCAGAGAGACGAGACAAGCACATCAGATCCCCTGGAACTTGAGTTACAGATGGTTGTTACCCACCATGTGGGTGCTGGGAACTAAACCTGGGTCCTCTGTGAGAATACCCAGTGCTCTTAACTGCTGAGGCATCTCTCCAGCCCACCGAGGGCATTTTTAAGAGTACAGAAGTTATATGTGGGGGTAGATGGATATTGACTTTTGGTACTATTATTCGTGCCTACAATTCTAGCTTAATAAAATGTTTATTGAATGTGATCGTATATTATTCTATCTTTAGAACACCAATATTTTGGGTGATCCTGGGTGTGACATTTCTATGTTTGTCTTTTGGATCTTCTTTTATCTATTATTGCATTTATACATTTATTTGTGTACGTGCATGTATATGTCCATGCCATGGTGTGTGTGTGTGTGTGTGTGTGTGTGTGTGTGTGTGTGTGTACAAGTCAAGGGATAGTTTGCAGGAGTTAGTGCCCTCCTTTCAGCACCTTGGTCCTGTAGACTGAAGTTGGGTGTTTATCTTGGTGGCAAGCGCTTTTACCTGCTGGCTCATCTCACCCGCCCTACATTACCTTGTATTTATCTCATTCTGGTCCCCTACGTTTCATCCCTTCACTCAGCTCATTCAATGTTGTCCAAGTACAGAGTTCCACTAAACGGTTCACTCATTTATGTAATCATCAGTAGACAGTTTTCAAAATTGCTGGGAATCCATTACACACGAATAGATAATTAGCCAGGTGTGGTGGCACACACCTTTAACCCCAGCACTCAGGAGGCAGAGGCAGCCAGATCTCTGTGAGTTCAAGGCCAGCCTGGTCTACATAGCAAGTTCCAAGCCAGCTGGGGCTACAGAGAGACCCTGCCTCAGAAAGAAAGAAAGAAAAGAAAGAAAAGGAAGGAAGGAAGGAAGGAAGGAAGGAAGGAAGGAAGGAAGGAAGGAAGGAAGAAATGAAAAGAAAGAAAGAAAGAAAGAAAGAGAGAGAGAGAGAGAGAGAGAGAAAGGAAGGAAGGAAGGAAGGAAGGAAGGAAGGAAGGAAGGAAGGAAGGAAGGAAGGAAGGAAAGAAGGAAGGAAGGAAGGAAAGGCATTCATTTATCTCTTGTATGTATTTTCCTGTTTCTTGTTAGAATATGCTTAAAACTCAGAACTACTATTAGCTTCATATATAACAGAATACTCTTCGATTTTTGTCAAAATAAAGTTAAATTAGCTTCTATAAAAATTGCTGTGAATAAAGCAAGAACACAAGCACAACTTTATCTTAACAGCAAACCACACAAAGCCGGGCATAAAGTTTACTATAAGTGCTTTCTTAGCATGTACAAGGCTCTAGATTTATACACAGTCCCACACACAAGCCACTTAAGACAAATTCTCTAGAATTTCTCTTTAGAAATGGTTGATGCCTATAGCTTATTGTCCCAGAGAGCGAGACATTAAAATATTTCACACAAGACCTCATTCTCAATACAGCTTTTGTCCTTAATAAGTTCAGTCTCTGTTCTATTATGAATCACCCCTCCCCAAATAAGGAAGTATAGGCAAATTAATTGCCCAAAGTTTTTGTTGAGGTAACAACACAGGTTAAAGTCAAATCTCTTTCCTTTTTTTTTTTTTTTTTATCACTTCCCCTGTCTCAACCCCTTCTCCTGCTTTATGCTCTGTTTGTAACTCATTCCAAAAGTAGTCAGTGATGACCTGGTACACGCAGGCACTGTTTCAGTTATAGATGAAGAGAGTAAGCAAGCTTCAGTGTCTGTTCTTGGGGAAGTCAGTTTGGTGCTGGTGACAGGCACATGGCAGCCAGGAGGAAGGAACCAGTACGTGGCTGAACTGAAAGTTGCCACGTGGCTGTGCCCCACTCTGTCAGTGACTGGACATATGCCTCTTGTTGGTTCCCACATAAAACCTGCTCAGCGTTGCTTCTAGTGCTGGACAAACTCTGCCAGTTTCCGGTACTGGGTTTCTGTGATCTTGAATGAATAAAATTATGGAAATTGTAGAGTCATTTTTTTTAATCTTAAATTTTAGGAGTTCTGCATAATGCAGGGTTTTGGGTTGACTATCTGCCTTTCCTTGTTTCTTTTGATTTAGAGAATGAGGCGCAGAGTAAATGTTCTGTCCAGAGTAAATAGTATTCCCCAAGGATCCTTTTTGGGTAATGAATCACAGTGCAAACTTCTACTAATCAGGAAGTCCTACAGAGTCCTTTAACTGTGGGCAACTAAGGGATTGTATTGCAAGAGGTTGGTTTTTTTCAAACTGAACACTGCATATGGGCATGCATGGTTTAGGCAAAGGTATCTGCAGTCTTCAACTCACCATTCGAACTGAATACAGAATATGACCATAGCAATGGGCTATGATGCCCACAGGCACCACCAGGCAGCCGAGAAACAGGAAGAGCACAAAGGAGGAGTCGTTGGCATCCTTGGATTTCCAGTCGATGGTACAGCCCAGTCCATGTACGTCCAGGATATACCTGTTCCAGCCCAGGAGAGGTGCTCCTGCCCAAGCCAACGAGTAGAGCCAGATGTAGGTGATGGCCCTCCAGGCCCAGGAAAAATTGATCACTGTAGCATGGACCACACGGATATAACGTTCATAGGCCAGGACGGTGAGGGTGCTGATGGAAACAAAGCCTGAAAGAAGAGAATGTAAAGTATGGAGCAGTGAGAAGTCTCAGAAAAATCACACATTCCATGAGAAATACTGTACAGAGAATCTGAGATCAAAGGAGTGCTCTAGAAACACCAAACACCAAGAGTTCCAGGAGTGATAACACCCCAGACTCCCCAGAAAACCCAGCCATGTATCTGCCCCCCAGGCCGGCATTGAACTCACAAAGATTCACCTGCCTCTGCTTCCCAAGTGCTGGGACTAACATCATGCACTACAGTGCGCTCTGCCAACATTGAAGTTTTAAATCTTATGTTTAAAATGTGTAATTGTGCCAGGTGTGGTGGCACACACCTTTAACCCCAGCACTCGGCAGCCAGAGGCAGCCAGATCTCTGTGAGTTCAAGGCCAGCCTGGTCTATATAGCAAGCTCCAGGCTAGATGGGACTAAAGGGAGACCCTGTCTCAAAAAGAACAACAAAAAAAAAGTAATTGTGGTGATCAGGCTGTGTCCTGATCTAAATATCTTCACATTGTATAAAACAGTGGCTTTCAGGCTGTGCCTAGCCCTGGGTGACTTCATTTTAGAAAGCAGGTTTGGGGGTTGGAGAGATGGCTCAGCAGTTAAGAGCGCCGACTTCTCTTGCAGAGGACTGGGTTCGATTCCCAGCACCCATATGGTGGCTAAGAACTGTCTTAAACTCCATTTCCAGGGGAATCTGACACCCTATTCTGACTTCCGAGGCTTGCACCACATGGGTGCACAAACCTGCATGCAGACAGTACACTCATACACATAAATATAATAATAAAAAAAGAAAGCAGGTTTTGGCTCCATTTTGAGTGCAAACACAGGATAGTGACCCTGACTGTCATGTACTGGGGACACCAATTCCTGTCCAGCACCGCCCGTGAGGAACACACTGGTACATAACATTTCTAAAAGTAAAGTTTCCACCTATAAACTTATCAATGTAGGTTTGAAATATGAGCATGTTTTTAACAACAGAAAAATCCAGTGCAAGAACTGAGCAGACCGAGGAGCACTGCCATAACCTCACCAGGACCCTCACCTGGGTGCCCATGCTGAGATGGCCCCACTGACCTCCCAGCTGTGTGTGTGCCACACACGTGTGTGTGCCACCACGACGTGGACAAGACAGAACTTCTGACACCCTCTGGTGCTTCCCTTCAGCTGGGTTCCCATGGACACTGATCCCCTGAAATTGCCGTCAGTCTGTCCATCCATCCACCCAGACTGGGTCCTGTGCCTCTTCAGCTCAACCCTGAAGTGTGGCTTGAACCCGAAACCCTGCAACTGAGTGCTGTGCCTCTGGGAGCTCTCGACTGAGCTCTTAACGTCCAGTCACCTGAGGTGGCTTCTTTTTTTTTTTCTTTTTTTTTGGTCTTTTTGAGACAGGGTCTCCCTGTAGCTCTGACTGTCCTGGAACTCACTCTCTATACCAGGCTGGCCTTGAACTCACAGAGATCCGCCTGCCTCTGCCTCCCAAGTGCTAGGATTAAAGGTGTGTGCCACCACACCCGGGTCTGAGGTGGCTTCTTAATTTCTAGTCACCTGAGGTGGCTTCTTAATGTCTAGTCACCTGAGGTGACTTCTTAATATCCAGTCACCTGAGGTGACTCTCTTTACGGACAAATCAGCTCCCTGCCTCTGCCACCATTAAGGCCTCTTTGAACTCTGCAGCCTTTTAATACCTTTTGTAGCCATTCTATAACCTAAATAGTAAGTAGAATTACTGTGATATGTGTAACATGTGATCTGAGAGTTAATATTAGTAGTTAATTTTGTGTTTGCCAACGGCTAACTCTCAAGGGAAATTGGGACTAGCCGGCATGCACCCAAATCCAGTCCAGGAGAGATGGGCCCACTCATGCCTAGACCTACATAGGTACATGCAAAATAAGACAAACTGTTCCCTGAGGGAACTTTTAGGGGGAAATCCCAACTTACCATCTGACACCTATGCATACTTGGATGTAGATATGATTAAAGTCAGAGGCATCTCAGGAAGGGACAAGAGCAATACAGAGAAGGTCCCATAATCCAAATTCGTGTGTGGAGATCAGAGGACAACTTGTAGGAGGTGGTTATGTGCTTCTACCATGTGGGACCATGACGGAACTCAGGCCTTGCAGCTGAGCAGCAGGTCCTACTTGCTGAGTCGTCACACTGGCCGGTGACAATGTTTTTAATGATCTACCCATCTAACAACTCGATTTTGTTAAGCAATTATGAGGATCTACCTGAGTGGTCATTCATTTCTTCAGTATTTTCATCTACATTTTAAATCACCTGTGTTATCACCTGGGCCCTCTCCTTCTTCCCTGTATATGTGTATTAAATGTGAATGAACCTAGTAAAATAGTAACACATAATTTTGTACAATGGAGAACAAAATAGCTTAAAGTTGAAGAGTAGAAAGAAAGCGCAGGAATAGAAGAAAACTAGAGACTCACTATAGATAAGTCTGTTGGGGACAAAGTTGTTTCCTAGCTTGGCCACTAGATGGTCACATTGAATAAAGTTATTTGCAGTCTCAAGACTGGGTAATAAAGTTCGTATCACACAGAACAAGTGCTTAGAGTATCACCTACCTCATGGGCCAGATCTATTTGTCCCTATCTGCCACATTTTAGTTGGTATGATATGGCCTATCACTCCAAAGAACACCTCCTCCCTTACTCTAGGAAAATTCCTAAGAATGGGAGGAGGAATATCCAACTCAGACCTCCAAGGGAAGCTGGTAAAACCATGAGTGTTAGAGGTTACAAACATTTTTAATCAGGCAGGAATAAAAGGAGAATGGGATGAGGCTCGTGATCTTATTTCTAGAAAAGGCAACTGCAGCTTATGCAAACACATGGAGACCTTACAGAGCGGCACAATTGGGGTTCCTGAGAACACTACAGATGATAGGGGCAGACTATTAGGGATAACTCACTTCTCTTGGATGTCCGGGGTCATTTTGAACTAACTGCTGCACAGACTATATTTCGAGCTCTCTAGGGCACTTGTAACATGACGCAACTGTAAAACCTACTTGTTTTCAGAGCTGCCTGGGTGCACAATTCCCAATTCTGTTCACTCAAAACATTTTAATTTGTAGAAAGTTTTGGAATAAAGTTATGTTTACCCACATAGTAGTGGAAACCAACTATTTAGGGGCTACCTAATAAAGATGCTACATTATTAACAGCCTCTTTATATTTGAATATTAAGGAAAAGAGGTGCATCTGATGTTTCAAAACATGTACTAGTTCTCTTAAGCAAGGATACAATTCTTCTAAATCTTGTTCATGCTGCCTATGTGTTCAGGTCCCTTCACTTCTTTCTGGGAATAGTGTCAATTCTGGCCCACGAACATCTTACAGAGAAGGAGACTCACATTTGCCAAGGGTGGCTGGAAGCTGCTTCCCAGTGTGGTCTCAGTCTTCTCACCACCACGAGACACGTAGAAATTATTGTTAACAACAGTGATTTATAGATAAAGGAAAGCAAAGAAAGGTCATAAGCTAATAACGGAGCCAGTGTTGAAATCCTACAGCCTTCTTCTGAAGTCCAAGCTTGGGAATTGTCAATGTTTTTCTGTTAGTAGAGTACGTGATATAGACAGCAGAGTTAACCTCCTCACTACGTCCAGTGTATGTTCTATAACTGTGTTTATTTTAGTATCAAAAGAGATCATTTCATAAACTCAATATTTTTTGGTCTTATTTGAGATAGGGTCTCCTTGTAGGCCCTGCTGGCCTAGAATTCACTATGTAGACAAAGCTGGCCTTGAACTCAGAAAGATCCACCTGCCTCTGCCTCCCTACTACTGAGACTAAAGGCATGTATCGCCATGCCCAGCCAAAACTCAGTATTTTTCAAGCTTTTGGAATAAATTATTTCCATTGGACCAATAAAGGTACTTCTCTAAAACAAATATTTTTAGTGTTCCTCTTTTAGATGGAAAAATAATTCTAGTTAATGGTTTCCTCGTTCATGTCTGCTTTCCTCACTTCTCAAATTCTGGTTCTCAATGATTTATTCTAGAACTAAATTCTTCACATTTAATACATAAAGTTTCAGCTCAAACAAACAAAAACAAAACTGAGCACAGCATGAAAGTTTACAACTCTTTCCATGTGTCAAAAAATTATTTCAGACAAGCATCTTCAACAGATCTCTTTACTGCCAGGCAGAAACAGCCACTCCGTGCCTATAGTGCATTCAAAGCCAGGAGTTGCTCGAAGCCACCAGAGTTCCCAGAAGACAGTGACTGAGCCAGGCAGTCCTCATGCTTTAGTCTGTGGTTCCCTTCTCCCAGGTCAAACGTCTGCTGCTGTTTTTAGTTCTTGTTCCTGCTGCCCTGCATTGGTATTGCCATGGGGTTTGTTTTGCCCATTAAAGGTGATAATTACTTTTGGAGGGGAAGATACAAGTAATTGTTGATACCAAGCTGATAAAATACGGTTTGGACAATAGTCAAGCCAAAGAACCTCATTAGAACCTACTCTGCACATACATTCCTGCATCCTAGAGGGGTGATGGGTACTTTGTATACTAAGGGACATGGATTAGTCTGCTTTCTGTTGATCTAAAAATAGCTAAGGATACCTTATAAAGGGGTTTATTTAGCTCATTGTTTTGGAGGCTAAAAGCCCAAACAGATTGGCACCTGTTCTGGTGAGGGCCTCCTGGCTGTGCCACATCATAGAAGATGGTATGGTGGGAAGCCATGAAGAAGAGAGAGAGCACATGGTGAAGCAGGAAGCCAGAGAGAAAGGGCCGGTTGTGCTGTTTTATAAGAACCCCTCTGTGGGAACTGTGGTCTCACTGATACTGTTAATCCCTTCAAAGGGCAACACCTCCAGTTACCTAACCACCTTGCACTGGGCTCCATCTTGTAACGGTTGCACGGCTTCCCAATAACATCACTCTGAGAGTCAAGTTTTCATTACATGAACCCTTGGGTGACAAGTTACCTCTAAATTATTAGCAAGAACCAAGAAATACCCATTGGTATTGGAATCTACACCTCCAATGGGAAAGGACCGTTTGAATATAGAGCAACTTCTCTGTGATAGTCCTTACGTTATGGAAGAATAGCACATATGAAACACCACGAACTGGTCTCTAAAACAATCAGATAGAAGCACTTGTCAGGAATAGATGCTCCAAGTTCTACTTCCAATTCACTGCATCCATGGACTAGGTGTGGTACTATAAGGTAAAACTGGAAGCATATAGTTTCACTGTCTTAAGCTGATTAATCATATTTTTTCTTATAGACCAATCTACATGTGACAACAATGTATCACTAGGTGTAACAATAATCATCACAGAAAGATCCAGAAAATCAGAGGATGGTGAGCTTGCAGATCCTAGCCTCTGACCTACTTTACGAATACATGTGTTTGCTTACCTTTCCCTTCTCTCTCAATGTCCCATTTGGGTTTAAAACCAACAGGCTTTTCTGAAATACTTCTAAGTTTACCCCTCTACCTCACACCACCTCCATTACTCAGTGGAGACTCACATCCATGAATGGCTGCTGCCCCCTTTCCTTACTTGTTTTTCTTTATCCAGCCTCTATCATACTCTTTACCCAAATGAACGGTAGACTGGACTCAAGTAATGCAGCATCCCAGGCGTCCTTCACCCAGTTCACAAGCCTCCCAGAATGCATACCAACCTGCACCTATAACCTTGATGGGATGGACCCATAGTAGCTCTGGCTGCCTGGACTATGACTGCCTGGACCTGGCTGAACCCACACAAATGTAAAGGGAAATAACCTTGAGGAGCAGACTTGGCCCACAGAAGTCAGGAGGCAAGGAGGAGAGGTAGTCCACATCCCCCCCACCACCCTATGGGCTGTTCCAAGCTGCTTTGGTTTCATATTGCTTTACCCAAGATGTCCAAAGACCAAGCACTGTGCTGTGATTTCTATGAAGCTGTGGTCGGCCTGGGGGCGTAAACTCTGATGTCTGACCTCCTCTTTCTGTTCCTCCTCTATCCCTTAGTCTTGATTCCCTGCACTTAGGCACCCCAGACTCCCCAGCAAGTTAACAGCATTTGTGCTTTGCCTTACTCTCTGGTCTGTGGGAACTTGTGATAAGCTAATTACTTCCACGTGGTCCTTTCTGCAAAGGTTTATGCTTAGCATGCTCTCAGGGAGAATACCTTCAAAAGACTGACAGAAAGTCTCCTCTTTCCTCACATCTAAATTCCTTAGTGCATGCCACTCTCGGTTCACATATTATACAGACCATGTCGTCATGACTACTGCTTACCACATTTGGGCAGAATTCTGAGTTGCTCATGTCTCATATCTCCAGTGTTAACACCTAAGAGGTAGGAGCCAAGTCTTTGTATTTTGACATCTTCTCTTGCAACTGGTATAGTTAACAAGTAATTATATAATTGGTTGGTGAAATTATACATACGACTATATTTCTTTTCTATCTTGGCATAAACATAGCTCTATGACACCTCTAAAATCAACTAAGTTGAAAAACTGTGTTTAGAAAAATAGCCACGGTCCATCTACGCATGGTGCTATTGTCTGTAATCCCAGCTGAGGCAAAAGGACTGCAAGTTCCAGTAGAGCCTTGGTTACATACAGAGAGTCTCTCAAAAAAACAGATATGGCCTGGGTAGCTTATATTTTCTGGAAACTTTAGTACAGAGGCTGGGCAATACAATACAGAGAACAGTAAAGTGTTCTCAGTAGAAAATCTAATGTGTGGTGTATGTGTGTATGTGTGTGTGTGTGTGTGTGTGTGTGTGTGTGTGTGTAATATATAATACTGATGCCTAAGGGGTCCCTATTTCCATTCAAAATACTGACAGTCATTGAAAGATAATTTTTGACTATTAAAATGTTTTATGAATGCTATAAACTCAATATAATCTTCAGATTGATCAGTTCTTGTCCTTCAGTTGCCATAGAACACTGTAATAAAATTTCATCACATATGATGGCTTTCATTTTTAAAACTTCTATCCTCACATTTTTCTCTGAAAATCTTCATAAACACATGAGACAAGACAGGTTCATGTCCCTGTTTATCAGCACGTGGGAAGATGACCTGAGATCTGTGACTAGTCTGAGGTCACAAGGTTTTGCTTGGCTAAGAATCCAGATTGTCTGACTGTTGGTCCAGAGCTTTTGATTTTCCCAAAGCAGGTTGGCTGTGAACATGAGAGAAGCTTGAGGTCTTTTTAATTCCATTTTTTCTACATATCAATAAACTGTGCACTAGTCCTGTGGTGGCCTTCTGAGTGCAATGAAATCTAAGTATATTCCAGCATACCTATTACTAATCTGGCAGCAAGGAAACAAAATCTGAGATGACCCAAATGAACATATGTGAGGTTCTGGTTTCAACTCCCAGCACCTTAAGACATAGAATAGAAAAAGAAATAGAAATAAGTCAAAGAAATAGAAAGCATAAGGGAATCTTAGACGTGCCTAACTCAATTGCCATTCAGTTTTATAATTTGAAAACTCTCAAGAGAGGCAGACTAAGTATAGGTTGTACAGCAGATGGTATAGCACTAACCATATTTTAAGTCACTCTATTATCATGCTACTGACTCAACTAGAGAGTACCCAACTAGCCAGAGGGTCAAGGCTATTTTTCTAAGAATGAAAAGCTGAAGGTGTGTGTGTGTGTGTGTGTGTGTGTGTGTGTGTAAAATCAACTAGAAGATGTGAGCTACCCAGGAATATAAAAAGAGAATGGAAATAGAAGCTTGTGAGATGAATTAAAGGAAGACGTTAGAATGGAGGCTGGGCAATGCAATACAGGAACAAAATGGCCAGTGCTTAAAGCATTCATTTGTCAGGAGGCTGTGTAAGAAATATAGAGTGAAATCCGTCTCAGTGACCAGCATGGGGATTTCAGAGAGACAAGAAAACCATTTCCTCCAGTCCTAGTCATCCTAAGCTAACAAGGCAGAGAGACAACGTTAGAGAACAACTGGGGGCTGAGGAGGAAACTTTCTAATTGAGTTACTCAGTTCAAGGGCACAAAACAATGCTCGCAGGTGTTGGAGCAAGGCTGATGTGCAGAAGCACTCACGCTGTTTCCCGCTTCTCTCCTTCACTGCCAACTTGAGCTTAAAGTGGCTTTAATTCTGCCTTTGCATGCACAGTTTAACGTCCTCTAGAACAGAGCAGTGGCCCTTTCCCTTAATAGGAAGTGTTTCCAATGGCCAGTCTTTCAAATAGCTAGTGTGTATCTCCCAGATTATTTCAAATGCTGATTCCAAGGATTCAGTAGGCCTGGGATCTCTATGTGTAAAAAGGTTCCTTCAATAACTCTGCCTTTTAAACCAATTGATCGAGATTGCTCTAGGCTAAAACCAATTGATCCAGATTGCTCTAGGCTGCTCTAGGCTAAAACCAATTGGTCTAGATTGAAATAAAATCTCCCTTGGCATAATCTCCTTGTTTTTTTATTTCTCATTTTCCAAGCTTCCAGCACAGGCCTACTCACCATGCAGACATTCAAGGGTACAGAAAGCTCTGTTATCACTCCTATACTGAGGTCCCCAGCAAACCACCTTCAACTGTGCCATCAGCACCCATGTCACCTCTGTACTCAGCCTGCTTCTGCTCAAGCTCCTGAAGTCTTCCCACCATAGTGTTTGCCATCTGCAGTGGGGTGACAGTGCCATCCCTGCTCCTTTGTCTGGGCAGTGCGCTCACTGGAGACATTTAAGGAGCTTTCCATTCTGTGGGATGAGTCTCTTCAATGAGGCTTTCACATATACAGCAAGATGTCAGTCCTTTTTCTTTTCTCATAGTCTTATTTGCTTGCCTCTGGATTTGGATGAGTGGGTGAGGTGGCTTTTCTCCCTAAGAATTCTTCTACAGCTTTAAAAATGAAGTTTATTTTGAAGTCTTCAGTAAAGAGAATATGTGTGTAAGTACATATATGCACACACATATGTAAGTAGGTATATGTACACATGTATACATGAGAGGGGGAGGAGGGAGAGATGCTCAGGTAACTATTAACAAACTGGTGTAGTACCATCCAGATGCCCCAAAGAATGGGAATGAAAAATTAGTTCATTAGTATGCATAAATCACTTATAAATAGCCCCTGAGTATACTATGTAATATGTGTTGGAGATGGACATTATAATTCATATAATTCTTTTTTAGATACATTTATGATTGCTTTGTTAAAACCAATTCCTCATTATCTAATATTATGAGGAAGTGTACAGAATGTGACTGCTTTGATAAAACTGGCCAAAATGGCCATCAGAAGAGAAATGTAATCCCCAGTAACTATGAGCAAATATCCATTTTATTCCTTCTTTATATGTCACAGTACACTACTTGCCTCTGCCTACTCACACAATGAC
Source organism: Rhizomys pruinosus (assembly GCA_009823505.1). Classification (NCBI taxonomy): domain Eukaryota; kingdom Metazoa; phylum Chordata; class Mammalia; order Rodentia; family Spalacidae; genus Rhizomys; species Rhizomys pruinosus. The sequence goes on from VZQC01007506.1 coordinate 435,465, forward strand.
TGCAACTGTCATCTGTATGTCGGATCACGAATGCTAGAGAGCTGTCTAGAAATCTGTAAACAACTTCCTATGGATTCACATCCACTCCAGTTTAAAACTAAGTTCAAGGCCATTCTGGTCTACATAGCAAGTTCCAGGATGCCTGGGACTACAGGGGGACCCTGTCTTGAATAGACAAAAAAGAAAAAAGAAAAAAAAAAACTCCCAGGTATACCCTCATCAACTATATACCCTGTAGGTGAAAGCAGGCCACCTGTGGCCACATTGTCTTACATTCCCTGCCTGCTCCTCTGCACCTGACCCTGTCCCCTAGGTGAGAGTGGCTTGTGATACAACTTGTGATGCAGGGGGTCTGAGATTGGGCCCTGAGAGATGACATCATTCTCTCTATATAAGTGAGGTACTGTATACAATAAAGTGGATCTTCATTACCACTTGACAAGATCTCCAGTCTGTTAATTGACACATGATTCGGGTGCCTGCTAATTGTGGATAAATCCGATCCATAATTGGGGTTTCAACTAGCTCAAAAGCTTAGGGGGGCATTACCCACTAAGCCAGAGGTAAAGCTCTAAGGATAATCAATCCCTTAGTTTGGGCGAAGGATAGCAGCAAGGGGTAACCAAACCTTAGCAGTCTAAGGGTTCAGCTACCAGCTTCAGGCCTGTGGAGTCACCAACTTCACAAGCCCTGGGCTTACAAAATAACCAGTTTTGTAGTCGGCTGCTGCTGAAAGGTTATCAGCCTTTCAGAATGGCTACCAGTCTTTGGTGGCAGTCTTAATCAGCAACAGGGTGGGCAACCAGCCCCCCACATCACTAGCAGCAGGGGACAACTGGCACCTCCTTCGGTGGCGGCCCTGACAATACCCAGCAATGAGGCATCAGTTTACTGACCCTCTTTGTGATGTCAACACTGCGCACCAGGCTGATGCTGAAATTCCCCTTCTTCTCTAATACTTCTCTCCTATATTATGTTATTTCCATGCCATTTTTTTTTTCTTGTCTCCTTTGAGACAAATCGAATGGATAATCTGTTAACTGGAAATCCAAAGGAGCACTGGCTCCAACAGAAGATAAAATGTGAGCTGTATAACCTAGATCTGATATATCAGCACTGTGTCTCCCTTCAGTGTCACTGACTAGGTTCTATGAGAACAGAGTCCTGGACAGTAATCAAGGTACTATCAGTCCTTCACTCAAATCCTTGAGCTTTCACAAGGCCACAGGGGGTGGGGGTGCTTGGGAATTCTAGAAAATTTAATCTTGCTAGTCCAGAACTAATGGAGAAATGAGTTACCAGGTCAAATCAAATAAGGCCTTGGTTTCCAGCATGCTCCCAGCAGGGAGTGTCCCCTCAAAGCAGCCTTCTGCTCCAGGCCAATTCATTTGTGAAACATTTCCAGATTTCCCTAAAAGCAACTTTCCTATGCAACCATTGCTCTACATCTAGTTTCCTAGTCATTATTACGGCCTACAATAGCAGCTAACTGCGCAATGTCATCAGTCTAACAGAATGAGAGCTGCACTACTTACCATTTCAGTGATTTGGCGAGTTAATGAGCCTTATGGCCACACACAAATAATAGTGTTCACCATCGTAGAGCTGGGCTTTTTTAATTAGTCATATACAAACAAAATGAGAGCAATTCCTGGAACATAAGAGGTTCCATGTGCTCCTGAACTAGACCTGACACCTCTCTGAGACAGGAGAGCTCCTCTCAGTCATAGCATGTGGACTAAAGTATGATTGCTGGAGTGCAGAGCCCACATCTGCCCTCCAGCAGAGCTCACATCTGCACTCCAGCAGAGCCCACATCTGCACTCCAGCAGAGCCCACATCTGCACTCCTACCACGCACCAGCTGTGTGATGGTCTCCTAATCCCTTGCCTTCAAAATGTGTGTTTCCCTCTCTGGAAGTCCAATAGTAACTTACCCATCTGGGTGATTAACGAAGGTTAACTGAAATAGACCTAGCAAGAACTTACAGAAGTGCTTGGGATACAGCAACTGTTCAATGTTCATTACAGTTGTCTATATTCCTAAAGCCTGGGCCATGGCCTGTGTTCAACGAATGTTGGTTGTACTGAACTTGCAGCAGGCAAGCTACTCAACATTCTCTGTAGTAGGTAGGCATGCACACTCACTCTATCACAATTAGGTGTTTTATGTGGTTAACACCTATCTATGAAATGCTAAGACATTCTCAATACTTAGTAAACCACTGGTTGAGTGTCAAAGTGAAGGCAGTTCAATTGTGGTTGATTTAGTGTACTGTCAGATATACATGAGACTAATTTGCTGATAATCTCTCACAGAATATCATTCCAAAATGCATTTAGAAATAGGCTATATTACTTTGCAGGTAACTGATGCACCACACAAAATTACATACTAATTATATAGTAAAAGTCATCACTAATTACCTTGAACTTATTCTATTTCAGGGAAATGTTAAACAAGCCCATGAAGTTTCTAACCCATATTTGACAATTTGAGAAGGGTGGGACATAATCCCTAATTCTCTGAATTGTTTCAGAGTTTACATGATCCTAAGCCTCCAGAGGGAGCCACCATTGGTTGGTGATGGAAGGGAGATGGAGGCAAAGGTCACGGGAGCAGCATAGTAAAACTACTGGAGTTCCTGTCAATGATGGCACAGTATGAAAAACAAGTGACTAGTTAGGAATCCTGAGGACAAGAGGCAGAAGGTTCAGAGGAGATTCCAGGAACCTTCAAAACACGGATCTGCTCTGAGTTTCTCAATCTTGGCAGTACTGAAGTTCGTACTTGTTGGATCTTGGGAGGCTGAGCAGCCACCCCTCTCCCTTGACTCACTATGTGCCAGTAGAGCCCCCTTCCCAGTTTTGAAAACAAAGAATACCTCAAAACAAAGAATACCTCTAGACATTGCCCAGTGCCTCCTGAAGGGCAAATGTCTTGGTTTGAGAACCATTGCCCTAGTGGGAGAAAAATCAATAAAATTATTCATGAAACACCTTAAAAATTATTTAAATGTAAGCAGGCCTATTAGAATCATTCTGGACTAATTCTAAAACAGCAAATTCACAAGTCATTTTAAATCACCTCAAAGCAAGATCCTTGGCTCTTTAGCAAGACTTTCTGTGAAGTTTCTTGTTTATAAAGTATAAGTTTTTGAAATTTGTTACAAAACTTTTAAGTATAAGCATATAAACACAATGTTAACTTACACAGGAGCAAGAATATTTTCACTCTACTCGGCAGGTATATTTGTTCATTGTAACTATGAGATAAAGAAGTCAATCTAAAAAGAGAGAGGACTCAGGCTTTAATTCTATGGCACACAACAAAGAGCTGAAGACAAGATACAACCAACCTAACCGGGACATGGTGCTACACACCTCTAACCCCAGAACTTGGGAGGTGGAAGGTCAGTTCAAGATCATCCTTTGCTACTAGTGAGCTCAAGGTCACCTTGGGCTAGGAGACCCTACCTCAGAAACCCCAAAGTAAACAAAATCCTGACATAAAATCTCCTGCAGTAATGTCCCCAAAGACCGTTTCCTGAAAATTATTAAGTGCTTCAAGATGTCACCTTCTGACTGACTGAACTACAAGCAAGCACCCACTTTTCCTGCTACTCTGTCACTTTCTCCAGGGCAACCAAAGCCTTTCTTCCTCTTGCGGGTACGCCTTTGGGAGCAGTTGTTCAGAGTTTATTAGGGATTAAAGATATATTTAACCACAACCAAATGTTAAAAACACAGGGCAACATCAGGAATAGGTATTTTATATAAAGAAGTAAGGCTCCTGACAGCAATACCAGGATAAAGAGTTTCAGATGCGACCTTCAATAATTAACTTCTCTGTACTCTTTCAATCAGTCCACTTGAATTACACAAATTTTAAGTCACAGGATTTTTTATTTATTAGAAAATAAAATTCTCAAAGCCATCACTTTTCGAATCATGATTTATATGTTATCTACATGTATGTGGAACAATCCACTCTATTTAGATAAGAGACAGATCAGAACACAACATTTCAAGTGGTACCAGTGGGTCTAAATACTAACTAGGAGTCCGTGAACATCACTTTTAATATTTCCGGGTCTCATTTATAAAATGAGTATAGACTTCTTACCATATGGTGTTATCCTGAAGAAACATAATATAGTTGTCAGAAGTATTCCTATGCAAGCTGTATCAGAATTGCTGTTTCAATATTTCCAAAGCAGTTGAGTCACCCATGATATGCACAGGCTCAGGTCTTATAGGAAGTTGGAGGTATTGCTCCCCCTGCTGTTAAAATGTGAGCACATTGTTTTGTTGTTGGTTAAACAGAAATGAAATAATGCCTCTTTGTAATGAATGTAAACGGGGGCTAGGGCTAGGTCGTAGACTGCTTACCTAACACGCATGAAGCTCTGGGTTCAATCTCCAACAACCCATAAACTAGGCATGGTGGCAGAGGCAGGAGGAGCAGAAGTTCATGAGAAACTGAAGGTCATCTCTGGCAACATAGCAAGTTCAAGGCCAGCCTGGATACTTGAAATCCTGATTCAAAGTAGAAAAAGAAACCAGTAATAATGAAGCTAAAAATAATGACTCGAGGCTAGTGAGATGGTCTGGGAGAAAGTCACCTGGCCCCAAGTCCAGTGATCTGAGCTCAATCCTGGAATCTGTGTTGTGGAAGGATTGAACTGACTCCTGCCAAGCTGTTCTGAGACTAATGAAAATGAAAACAAGGCACGGACTCAAAGGCCAACAGAACACGACTTCACTAGATTCACCATGAAGGCGAGTAAAACTGATCCTAAGCAGGTCATGGGAGCATACTCACACTACGCTTCCGGTTAGCGGTTCACAGGTGCGCCTTCCTAAACACTCAAGCTTGGGCACCCGGCCGGGCTCAATCTCTTGTTCCTCTTTACTCCTGTCCCAATGCAGGAGACAAAGATTCTGAATGCTAGCTGAAATAGATTTCAGAACATGTTAGCTAATCAAGCTTTCCATTTTTAAGCAGCTTGTTTCCAACTGAGCAAAAGGATTTTTGGCATGCTTTAAAAAAAAAAAAAAGCCTTGGGGCTGGAGAGATGGCCTAGCGGTTGGGAGCGCCGACCGCTTACAAAGGACCCGGGTTCGATCCCCAGCACCCACATGGAGGCCGAGTACCGTCTGAAACTCCAATTCCAGGAGAACTCCAGTTCCAGGGGATTCCGACACCCTCTTCTGACCTCCGCGGCATTGCACGACACGGGTGCACAAACTTGCATGCAGACAGTACATTCATACACATACAGAAATAAATAAAATTAATTAAAAAAAAAAAGCCTTAGGGCTGGAGAGATGGCCTAGCGGTTAAGAGCGCTGACCACTCTTGCAGAGGACCCGGGATCGATCCCCAGCACCCACATGGCGGCTGAGAACCGTCTATAACTCCAATTCCAGGAGAACCCGACACCCTCTTCTGACCTCCGCGGCATTGTACGACACGGGTGCATAGACCTGCATGCAGACAGTACATTCATACATAAATAAATAAAACTAAAAAAAAATTTTTTTAAAGCCATGAAAAGTTTGCAAGTTCTTACAAATTGTTACTGTAAAAATAAAAACAAGTTACAAAATAAAACTGGGATGAAAATGCCATTATCATAACTCAAGAGGTTTTTTTGTTTGTTTTTTAAGATTACGGAAAGGCAACAATGTAGCTAGAATTAACTAATTCTTCCTAAGGTAAATTCACCTTACCTTCAGGTAAACATTCCATGGAAGGTTTCTCTGAATTTGTCCTGTTTATTTCCATAACTTTAACCCCTAGAGTGATGCAAACTCAGTCACTTTAGGCCTTCAGCTGATGTTTGTTGGGTTAAGTCGCCGCGGTGGTTTGGACTTCTCAGGCTGACTGAAGCAGTGCTGGCCTACGGAGCAAGTCCTTGGCAAAGAAGGACTGTAGTTGCTCAGTAACCACTTGTGTTTCCTGCCTTTGTCTCCATGACTCTCAGACTTAAGTCCCCATAGCAATGTATGACTGTGGATCTGGATTAGTATGTCTTTTCTTTTTTGGGGGGGCGGGGGGGGGCGTCAGGATCTCACTATGTAACCCTGAGTGGTGTGGTATGTAGTCCAGATTGGCCTCAAACTTACAGCAAGCAACCCTCCTGCCTCGGCCTCCCAATTGCTGAAACTACAGGCATGTACTACCACACTGGGCCATCTTCAGCTGGGTGTGGTAGCGCCTTAAATCCCAGCACTTGGGGGGCAGATCATGCGGATCAGGAGTTCAAGTCCAGCCTGGTCTACATAGTGAGTTCCAGGACAGCTGAAGCTACAGGGAGACCCTGTCTCAAAAAGACCAAAGGGGGGGGGGGGATCTTCATGCTGATGAACTGAAATGCACTTATTAATGCTATTATTATTATTTCTTAACATCGGGCAACTAAGAAAAGACATGAGATAAAAGTTCATCTTCACCAGAAATTTCTTCTCAGTGTCTTGCAAAACTTTCTGCCACACATTTTGGGAAATTATCTTTTTTACTTTTAACATTTAGAAATATATTTTTTATTTAAAGGAGAAGTTCACACATTTTTAAGAAATCAGTAATTTTACCACCAATTAAGCAAACCACTTCACCAATTAATCTTTTATTTTTATCGTACATTTTACAGAAATAAAGAGCCTCTGAATATTAATCTGCAGTTACATGTTTTCTGATTCCTTATAAAGATCTAAAATCTTACATAAATATAATCAGCACACAATTCTTTCTGTTGTAATTAACAGTTTTTGATCCTCAAAACATTTTTGCATACAATTTAATATATACCATTTAAGTCTATGTAAGTTTATGACAGCAATAACAATACACCAAAATTTACCATTTCACCAATGGGCTTTTTAAAAATATGCAAATGAAATGCTAAAAACATCTTTGTAGAAGTAGCTTTATTATTATTTTTTCTGACTCTTTTCCTGGGTGTACACTACTTAAAGAGCATGTCCAAACAAGTTGGAGCACTCCTGCTAGCCTTCCCAGACATCCTTAAGGTGACTGCAGATACGCAATGCCACTGGCATGAAGAAAGACGGGGGGTGGTGTTTAGAAATCCACTTAAAAGCAGGAATTAGGTGAAAAGTTGCTTCAATACCCATATTTCAAACACTTTCACTCAAATATCAAAAGTATTTCCACTTTTATCTTCCCAATCTAGCATCTTAAATTGGATAAGAGAATTTGCACCCACTTAAAGAAAATGAAACACCTGTGCAAATACTTTTCCCACCTTTCCTCCTTATTTTGCATATAATTTTTCATTTTAGTTGATCTACCCTGTTAATGCTGTTCACTGTTATAGCAGTCATTTGCACAATTACTGGGATAAAAAGCATAGCCTCTCTCTTTTATACTTAACATTTCCTACATCTGACACATACTGCTCATCATGATGCAGCTAGCCTTTCTCTGAGCAGTCCCTAAATACTTCTTCACAAGTGGATCCTTTACCAGCCTGACACTTCCTTCAACTCAGCACCAACAGAATACTTAGCTTGCTTGGCAGTATGCCTTAAGAACCTGAAGGGCAAAACCCTAGTTTTTTTCCAAAATTAAATGCATCTGTTCTTGTCTGCTTACTTTCCTAGGTAACTTGTCACAATTCTGTCATACTATATACAGCATTCACTTGGAATACTAAATGGTATATTAAATTCATGTGCTCATATCACATGATGGCATTACTTTGAATATAGTTCCTAATACATTATCCAGCTTAATCTTTACAATAATTCTGTTGAGTATTTTTTCTATTCTAGATGGTGATATGGAAGCTGTGATTGTCCCAAGAGCAGACAATTTGGAGCGTGATTATTTTTCTCTCTTAAATTAACATACCTAAATAATGTTCCTAAGCTGGTTCATATACACTAATATTCCAATATTCTTTAAAACATCATCACTCTTGGTATTTAGAAATTAGAATTTTAAAAATTACTTATCTTGAACTTGTGTAATTAGTCTTTTATTAGGAGTATGTTTAGAAAATACATTAATACACTTGGGCTGCTTTCTATCTGTATCTTTATTTACTAATATTTTTATATCAATGACAACTTTCTTCAGCCATATACAGTTAAAATGAGGCCCACATTGTTTCTGCTTGAGAAATGTTCTTACATATTTTCTCAACACGAATGTGAGGTAAGTTTTAAGTAACTGCTTATCATATTATGAAAAGCTCATGAAAATAATTATGGAAAACACAAATAATGTTTAGTACAGTTAGTATTTTGGATTTTTGCCATTTTATTCTATTAATGTTGATGCATAGGTATTCTACTGAACATCAAGCCTTACAATCCTGAGTCACAGCAAAAAATTACTTTTGTTGCTGTCTTGTGTGCCAACAGCTTGCTCTGTAGTTTCCATCTCTCAGAATGAGAGCCTTTCTAAACTGCCAGACTCTCCGTACAAACTCTCCTTGCATCAAACTGCAATTACTAGAGTGTCATCTTTAATGATTACATAGATTTTATTCCTTAAATATTTGAAATCTACCAATAAGCCTATTATAACTTGTCAGAAAATTAAATTATGTCATCTAAATTTTTAAATATTTTTTACTAGTTTGCCTCATTTCCAACTTTCTTTTTAATTTTTAAAACAATCCTCATTTTGGTCTACTCTCACCCTTATTTCTATTCTTTCAGCTCCATCGTTTGGAACTTCTCACTTCCTTTTCTCAAGTCACCTTTTAAAATATTTTATTTTTATTTTATGAGTGCATTGCTTACATGTATGTAACTGTACCCTGTAGTGCAATGCTCTCTGAGGTCAGAAGTGCACATTGGATTCCCCTGGAACTGGTGTTAAGGAAGGTTGTTAGCCACCATGTGGGTGATGGGAATCAAATCTGGGTCCTCTTCAAGAGCAGCCAGTGCTCTTAACCACTGAGCCATCTCTCCAGCCCCTTCAATTCCTTTTTAAAAAACATTTATTCTTATTTTCTGGGTTTGTTTGCCTGAATGCATGTCCATGCACTGTGTATGATGCCTGTGGAGGTCAGAAGAGTCCATCAGATCCCCTGGAACTAGAGTTACAAATGGTTGTGAGCCACCATGTGCATGCTAGTAACTGAAGTCAGATCCTCTGTAAGAGCAGCAATCAGTCCAACCACTGAGCCATCTCTCTGGCTCTGCTGTTCAATTTCTTATGAGTAATCTGTGATTCTGAGAAACTTTTCAATTAGCCTCATTTTATTTATATTAAAATTGTTTTTATCCTAACTGCTATTCTGTAGGTCATTTCAGGTATTTCAATGATTTTGACAGATTTAAACTTTAGATCTACCAAGTAAACTTTACTGCATTAAAAAAAAATCAATATTAATACCAACTAAGACTTTCCTATCTTCAGTGTACTGTCACTTATTTAAGATTGTCTGGCTTCATTTTCCTCACACCAGAAGAACAGGAAGAGTACATTCAGAACATGTTAGTCTACTAATATTTTTACAATATCCAGATCAAAAGATACTAAAGAACATTAGAACAATTTAGACAAATTCTGCTTCAATGACTTCCGCAGCTCTAAAATATAGTTATTTTGAATCCATCTCATTTTTTTTTTCTGATTCAATAAGCCACAAGACCAGACTATATTCTTTTCTTCCCAGCCCACCTTTTTCTTCCCTTGCAGTCCCACTTTTCTAACACAAAATGTTTGTGGAAGAGCAAGGGCTTAGGAACCCTCAAAGACTGGGTTCCAATGCTGGTTCCTCCAGGTAGCAGACTCTGGGCAAGTTATTAAACATTAAGTCTTCATTTGCCTTTGAAAGTATACACCACAATATCTGCCTCACAGAACTGCTGAGACACAATGTAACAAGAAAGCACAATGTGAAGTGCCTAGCAAAAAAACAAATGCTGTTTGGGAGCCAAGTCATAAAAGGGTTTTCTTCCTGTATGACTGTCCTTTCTGCCTGAGGGTGGTGATGGGGAGCTGATCTCTCTCACAGCCCTGCAGGCATTCACTGCAACTCCTGATGGTAATTGGGGGTGCGGGTGAGGGGTAAAGGGAGAGACAACATGAAGATTCTATCCTCTGAGTAACAAGACTATAGAAGTGACTATGAAGGCTACTCTCCTCTGATTCACTTTATCCGTTAACACCGAGTATTAAAGTCATACAGTACAGCCAACAAGATGGCATGCTTCATCCTGAGAAAGTTGGATAGGGGACCATTTACAGAGAGCGTCTAACCTGATATAATCCCATGTTAAAATGCACCACTCTGCTCCTCTAAACAGTTACCCTTAAGTGTCTTTTTCTGGGGCAATTTATTAATTTATGTTAGCCTGAGTTAATCCTTAGAAGTTCTTTTAAATGTTAGTGTTGGGCTCTGTAGAAATTTTCTGAACTAATCTTGTCCCCTTGGTTTTCTTTACAATGTACTTCTTTTTTTTTTTGTTTTATTTTTTTGGTGTTGGTTGTTGTTTGATTTGAAATGAGGTCTCTCGCATGACATAGGTGTACCTATCTACATGCAGGCAATATACTCATACATATAAAATAAAAATAAAATATTTTTTAAAAGAAATAAGGTCTCACACTCTCACCCAGACTGGCCAGGAGTTTGCAGCAATCCCCCTGACTCAGCCTCCTGAATGATAAAATTATGAGCATGAGCTACCATACCCAGACTACAATGTATCTGTTAAAAATGAGCTCAACTACTAACTCCCACTCTTCTGTGAAGGTGAAGTCTAAGATGGTCTAACTGTCTCATTGGTTACAAAGCAGATGAAATGGAACACCAAGCCAACACATGCAGAGCTAATCTTTCTGTAACCAGACAGCCATGTTCTGTCCTAATAGCACTTATATTAGCTGCTACTCCTACCACCAGCTCTACATGTTTATGTCACATACAAAAAACCACATAATTTACTACTCTGTGTGTTTCACTAAGAAGAGGTGGTAGCAACAGTAATCACTGCAAAATTAACTAAATTATTCCTTGGACATTAAATTTTCTTGTAGACAATGATAAAATCTGAACACAAGTACCAAGAACAGTATTACTTTCCTTTAAACAAGGTTGCTAATATTGTACCCTACAGATACACCCAAACGTAAAATAAGCTAACAGTGTCTTAAGATTCTGGACACCAGAGCCATTTCTTAAATAAGATGTTCAATAAGCTAGAAATCGGTTGCTGTTAGGTTAACAAAGATACCCAATGTCTTGGGGTTAAAGACAAGATCTGAACAGCACTTAAACATAGCTACTGTAAATTACTTATATGGCAGCCATCTTTCAAATGAAATAATTTTGATGCCAGGATGAGACGCATTTCCAAGTTTCTTTTAATTGTGGAGATGTTCTGGGCTTTCTAAGTTCTTGCTTTCCTCAGGGGATTCTAGCTTGGCCATAAGTGTGTTGCCAGTTCCAGAAGTATCTTCTGGCTGCTTATCCTCACCATCAAAGATAATGTCTTCTGGATTTGGAGGAGGGGGGCAGAATTCTTCGTTGGGAAAGATCTGCTGAAACAGCGTTTCTGCTTGCTTGACTGCATGCTCGTTCCCCAGGGCACAGTCGGGCCCAGAGCAGACGTACACGTTGGAAGGCAATCCACTGTATGAGCTTTGGCTCACACCCGAGGAATCTCTCATGTTAAAATAAAGAGCCCACAAGAGCCTTGGTTTTCTGAGTTCTTTGTCTGCTTCTGTTTCTGAAAACGGAGTGAATAATTTCTTCACTACTGGTTCTAAGTCTTCTCTTGCTGTTTTTGAAGAGGAGCAGGTCAAATGGACCAGATAGGTGTCTTTCATGCACGTCATAGTTGATGAACATAATTCTATGACCCGAACAGAACAGGTTCCTGGCTCCAGTGCAGGTACTATCAAGATGGAAATCTGCTGATCTGAATCTGTCTCCAGCATGGACTGGTCTGTAATGAGTACAGCCCTTGAGATCTGCTTATACTGCACATTGGAACATGTTTCCTTCAAAAGGTAACTGTCTTCCACAATAAAAGAGTTAGCATTTATCCTCTGACCCAAGTGGTCTATGACTGCTCTACAGCTTCCAGAGTCTTTGTCAACTACAAGGCATTGTATTTTGTGGCGAAGACAATAGATTCCACCAAAAACTGCACACATCCTGCAGAAACACTGGGGAATTTCTCCTTGGCCATACAAAGGAAATAAAAAGGGAGTGTTGCCATACCGTCCAAGACACTGAAGGAAGTTTTTTGTTGCTTTAAGGCCATCTAATACAGTGCAAGGTGATTCTGATGTCATTGCGATGGAGTGGAGTATAAAATGCTGGAGGTTGGGGGTAAGTTTTTTAGCTTTTAGGTACTCTGAAAACGAGCACTGGTTGAAATCTTGGTGTTCATCAGGATGTTGTTCATAGTCTAGACAGAATGTAAGGAATTTCATTAGCATCCTCTTTTCAACCATGGTGAGCTCTTTACTATTAAAGACATCTGATCTGGAGCAAGGCACCTGTTCTACCTTCCCTTCCCGAAATGTAAGAATCCTAGTGACATTTTTAAATTCTGCATAACGACTAACATTTGATTTGATTAAAAGATCAATCAGAGATCCTTGAGAATACAACAGCTTTGAAACCAAGTCAATATTAAACCTCCTGCTTTCGTTAACCATCTGAGGATAAGTAATCCTATTTCTCTTTGGTTGACCAGTGTGGTCCTCTCCGACAAGTCTGTTTTCATCTCCATGTCCATCTGAAACCGTGTGGATGCAAGTTTCATCTCCAGAGTGCTGTTCCTTCTCTGATGACACCTCCACAGTGGGTATGACCACTGAGAGCTCTCTTTCACATATCTCTGTTTGTTTGAAAGGCATTTCTTTGGGCAAGCATACAGAATCCACAGGTTCAGGAAGGGTACCAGATGCCTCTGGGGAAGGACTCTTTAATAGAGCTTCAGTCTCTTGAATGTTGTCCCCCACATCCTCACTAGCATAACAAAAGACTTCTATGTGCTCAACAGTTTCAAACTTCTTGGAGAGAAGGATGGCTTCTTCCGTCTCATGGATCAAGTCTTGCCACGTGGTCCCTTCTTCCTCACCATCACTGTTCTCCTGACATTCCTTCAACCAGGAAAGCAAACCTGAAAAGCTGAAACTAGCCCAGTTCCCTCCATAGTAACTTCTCGAGTCAACATGCAGAACTCTTTGCCCACTTCTTGAACATGCAGCTGCAAGAATGGACTCAGGCAGACCTGTTCCTACTATAATCACGTCAAACTCTGTGGGAAGCCTGTCTGCCATCCTAGGAGCTGAAACGTCCACTGACAGCTGATGGAAGAACTGCACGAATCTAGGTTGAGGGCTCCTCTGAGGTAATTATACTCTAATAAAATCTCTCCTTGTGACGTTCCAGTTCGTTTCAGAAACAGGGAGTTTGTAAGTTCTAAGCTGCTGAACTGTTACCAATTTTAAACATTTTAAGACAATAAGTCAGTAGCATGGAAAACACGACACAGTGCCTGTATGACATCTGAGAACACTAGAATGGATGTGTCCTTTTCATTTCTGCCTTTCACCTTAGCAGTAAATTTTATAACGAACCACATAGGCTTTCTGACCGGAACTCTCCTCTGAAAGAAGAAAAGTTGAGAAAGAATACAATTGTAAATCATATAAAAGCAATTTCATACAATAGCAATTTCATTCCATTGGTGCCTGACCTATTATCTGTACACAAAGCTCTCTCTAAGCTACTTATTAAATGCTTTCTTGCTGGTTTTCTAATTTCTTAAAGCTGAACAAAAGAGATATACATCCTTCTTAAAAGTCAGACAATACAATACAAAGGCATGGACATACTATCCCCCACACAAAAAAGTAATTAACAGTATTTGAACACAACTCTACACAGCTGTGAACTTAAGACTAAAAGAAATGTGTGGCTTTACTATGTTTACAGAAATGGACTATATACTGTATTCATACTGTCATGATCTGGAATATTTTTGTGGAAATAAAAATCTGCAGGTAGTTCCAGAACAGCTAAATAAGATTTTTCCATGCTTAACTACTGTCAGGATCTTGTGGTAGCTATACGAGACTACTTTGACTGAGTTAACCAATCAGATGTTACAAATGAATTAATAAGTAGCATTTAAAAATATGTAGGCACATAAAATGAGCCCGATGGGATACATTTTTATAACATTTTCTATATCAAAGTGCATATATATAAAAAGTGCATATAAGTTAAAAAGGAAATTCCTGGCTTCACTATTAAAATATTTTAACGCAAATTAGATCTATTTATAACATTTAAGTAAGGTAATATTTGCATTTTTGCAAATCTGTCTCTGCAGCCATAAATCTCTGGATCCCAAGAATGAAGTCTTTCTAAATATGCCCTGCCAGGCCTAACATGCTATTTATTTCTAAAGAGGTAGTGAAGAAAGACTTTCCCATTCACTCGTACCATAATACAGGCTATAGTCTGTATGTGGAATATCTGTATAATACTGTGTGTTGCCAGAGACTGTTCCACCTACATATACTCACCTGGAAGTCTTCAGCCTAAAAGCACTGCACATAAGACTGCTAGCCTTTCTATTGCTCATCATGCACAATAATAGTGTTGGTTCTTTGACCTCTAATTTTCACTAAAGTTAAATCTTTTTTTTTAATTTAATTTATTTATTTATTTATTTATTTATTTATTTATTTATTTATGCATATGAACGTATTGTCTGCATGCAGGTCTGTGCACCCGTGTCGTGTCGTGCAATGCTGCGGAGGTCAGAAGAGGGTGTCAGATTCCCCTGGAACTGGAGTTTTCCTAGAATTGGAGTTACAGACGGTTCTCAGTCGCCATGTGGGTGCTGGGGATCGAACCCGGGTCCTCTGCAAGAGCAGTCAGCGCTCTTAACCGCTCCATCCCCACTACAGTTAAATCTACTGACATCTAGATACCAGTAAGAGAATGGTTATTCTGATACTGGTAAAACACACCATTCAAGTAGAACTCAGATGAATTTCACTAGGTCACTGGCCTAAACAAGTCAGTTCAACTGAAATGGTGACCTTAATAAGCCCAGCTAGTGGAAACCTCTGATTCGAGATTATCAGTCTACTTACTTTAGCCTCCACTGAGAAGCCAGAGCAAGGCCTAAAGCAGTTGCCAGATCTACCCATGTAGTATGTAAGAATGTGAACACTTTATCTATCCTTCCTCCAGCAGGTTGTAAAGAGGGAGAGAGAACCTACAAGGGTCTCTAAAGTATAAGCACAGTGTGCTGTTTCTTAGCTTGAAAGGGTACAGGGCTGAGGTAGCTGTAAGAGGAAGGGGACAGACCATAAACACTAAGTTTAGGCTCTTTCTAACCTGCAGATGTTAAAAGAATCTTCAAAATACAAAAGTAAGTGAGATGACCTTAAGCACATTAAGCTCAATTACTGGATAGCAAAGATGGGAAACTGACTGCCAGGAAGATGACCTGGAAAAGTAAAAAACCTGGAAAAGCCCACACAAGGAAGGAGCCACAGGATCCAGCCTGGTCCGGCAGACCAGTGTCCTCCCAAGAGCCAGTGCAGCCTCTCCCAAGACCTGAAGCATGCAGTGATTTCCAGCATTTAAAAAATTTCTTCTCCTGGCTCAGGGACCAACAAGGGAAGTCCCTTCCTTTTCTTCATCCTTAACCTAGAAGCACATTCCAGGCAAAGGAATTATCTGTGCTAATAATGTTTTATCTGCCATGATCTCACTCCTGACTTGTACCCGGAACTTAACCAAACTTCCATTCCTCTAACCCCAGATCTACCTCAGATTCTAGAATGGGGATCACATCATGACTGGAAGTACCAACTAAATGCCTGGAGTAGGGCAGGTAAAGCACCACGTGGTGAATGCTTCCAATAGTCTCATAAGATCACTTCTGACAGTAAAGAGCCCCTAAGGAATGCGGAAGGAAATCAGGAAGGGAGCAGGAGACACAGGTGGATTGGTAGCATGAAAGGAAGAGAAACAGGACGGTGCTGTCGGCACTAAAAAGAAAACCTCAACTGTTCTTGTTTTCCCACTCCCAGGTACGGACACAGAACATCCCAGCACAGAAAACAGTACTTCATGGAAATAAGAACCTTCATGTCTTTGAACAAACACCTGTCACCCACCCTAGAGATTCTGTAGGCCAGGCCTGACTGACATCAGGGTTTTTTAAAAATTAGTCCTGCCCAAGCCGGGCATGGTGGTGCACGCCTTTAATCCTAGCACTTGGGAGGCAGAGGCAGGTGGATCTTTGTGAGTTCAAGGCCAGCCTGGTCTACAGAGTGAGTTCCAGGACAGCTGGGGCTTACAGGAGACCCGTGTCTCGAGAAAGACCAAAAAAAAAAAAAAAAAAAAAAAAAATTAGTCCTGCCCAAAATAACAGCCTGTCATGAAGTGTAATCACACAGTCATCTACATTACCACCTGCACACTCTTTACTCTTACAGTCCCTGCCTCGTTTGTTTTCTTTCATCTTTCTTCTTTCTTTTTGTTTTAACAAAGGAAATTAATGCTTATTGGACAGAGAACAAGAGAATTATCAATCAGTGAAATAAATGAAAGCATGTCTTCTGAATTTTGTTTTCTTTAAAAAACAAAGAATTCTTTTACACAACATAGGTTGGTGATGTGTAAGCTCAAGCAAGACAGCTACTTTAGCATGAATGTGGGGGAGTAGGTAAGAAAACCCAACCCTACTTAACTATTGGAAACCAATGGCTGCTAGAAGGAGAGAGTCAGCCTCCTGAAGGGTGAGACTCTTGGTAAGTTGACCAGGTTCTGGTGGATGGACCCACACCAAAATGGCATGGGACGTGGGGACACGAATTTGACTATACTGGCACATATATATGTATATGTATACATATATACATGAAATTGGGTGGGAGTGGTGGGGAGGATTCTGAGAGGAGGGGAATCTAAATATGATCAAAATCTATGAAATTCACAAAAACTCAATTAAAAAACTATTAAAAAATCTTGGTGATGTTACAGATTTTGTTCTCCAAGATCTGCTAAGCTCTTGGTAGTAATAAGGTGTCAATGGATTTCAAGGTTTGAAAAGAGGAATTTTAAGACTTCATACAAATTTCTATTTTAAATCTTGGTACAAATGAAATTCTTGGGACACACACATTCAAATTCTTGGGACACGGACGGACACACACACACACACACACACACACACACACACACACAGAGTCTATCCCAAGCTTAGAATACTGAGTTAGACGACCTGTCATCTCACTATAAATCTGCAATAAATTATCAAGTTCTACTTTAGTGAAATGTATTGGCTATCGGGCAAATTATTCATTGACCCAAGAGAATTGGGAGTTCCCCCAAACCATCTGCAACCTCACCTTAAGATTCTGGTATGCCAATCCTTATAGGGAGGAAAGCACAGTAAAAATATCTTACTGTTTCACTCCCAAGTTAATTCGAACGTTTATAACCACTACTAAGTAAATGGAGAGAGAGACAGAGAGAGAGAGAGAGAGAGAGAGAGAGAGAGAGAGAGAGGGAGAGAGAGAAGAGAGAGAGAGAAGACTGCTATTTTAGGTTTCTACCTATCACTTTAGGAAAGAAATATATGAATTAAATTTCTCATCCCCTCTTTCAACTTTTCATGAGTTGGTGACTTTTTTCTTGCATTTCTAGACACTATAGGCCCTGGTTTCTTTAAAGGTCATTATGAAATGCCCTGCTGAGTTACAGTAGGAAGTGAAAACAGAGGAGATGAAATAGAGTGGGGAGTCCGGGAGTGGGTGCAGCTGCGCAGGGAGTCAGGGATGAACGTGGGCTAGAAGGATGAAGAGATGGAAGGACGGCGGGATGGAGGGATAGAGGAATGGGAGGATGGAGAGATGAGGGCTGGAAGGATGAAGAGATGGAGATGAGGAACAGAAGGATGGAGCAATGGAGAGATGAAGGATGGAAGGATGAAGGGATGGGAGGATGGAGGGATGGAGAGATGAGGAATAGAAGGATGGAGAGATGGGAGGATGGAAGGATAGAGATGGAGGGATGGAAGGATGGAGGGCTGGAAGGCTGAAGGGCTGGAGAGCTGGAGGGATGGAAGGGAGGACCCGGGAAGCGCCGGAGTGCGGAGCCCTGCAGCTGGGAGGACAGGGCGCGTCCCGCCGACTCACCGAAGAGGCTGTAGCTAAACCCGTCCCACGCACAGCCCACCGCATCCCACGCCCAGCCGCTCTGCAGGCACGACGCCCAAGTGAAGGTGACTCCGAATAGGGACCCCAGTAGCTCTGCCAGGCTGAGGTTGAGCAGGAGGAGGTGGGTGGGCGTGCGTAGCCGCGGGAACTTGGAGTAGAGAAGGAGCGCCAGGAGGTTGGCACCGACGCCCAGCAGCGCCAGGAAGCCGAGCAGGAAAGCAAGCCGCTCGTACGCGGCAGGGCTGAACGGTGGCGCCGGGCTCTTCGTCCCCGCCGGCGCCGCCTCGGCTCCGGCTGCCCCGCTGCTGTCCCAGGAGCGGTGGTCGCCGCCTTCCCAGGAGCGGTGGCTGCCGCTGCGGTTCCCCGAGTACATGGCCCGCCGCCCGGGTGCTCAGAGGCGGACGACTCGGAGAGCTGGGAGGCCCGCGGCCCGCAGCACGGCTGAGGATCACGCTCCACCAGCCGCTCTAGCCATTGTACCCAGAGCTGCCCCGCCAGCAAGACCCCACAGCCCGCCCGCACCCGTGACCCCGCCCTCCAGCCTGAAGGCCCGCCTTCCAAGGAAAGCCCGCCCTCTCAGCGCGCTCACCAACCTCGGCGTCCAAAGGCCCCGCCCACGTACCGCCCCTGGTAGCCCAGCCCTTCCGGCGCGCACTAACGGTCCGCCCTCAGGCGTCTGCTTGGCCTTGTGAATGAAGCCCCGCCCTCTCGCCTCACGCTAGCGGTCCGGCCTTTCAGCGGAAGGCCACGCCCACTGGTCGCTCCTGGACCACCCCCCTCCCTTACGGCGAGCAATAATGGCCCCGCCCAACGACCACCCGCTAGTAGGAAGCTCCGCCTCCCATCGTAATCTCCAGGCCACGCCCTTCCGCGAAGGCTCCGCCCTTCCGCGTGAGGCCTCACCCACGCGGTTCCTCTGCTAGCCCCGCCTACCCGGCCTGTATTCGCTGCCCCGCCTTTTGGCTT
This sequence comes from Rhizomys pruinosus, assembly GCA_009823505.1. Taxonomy (NCBI): domain Eukaryota; kingdom Metazoa; phylum Chordata; class Mammalia; order Rodentia; family Spalacidae; genus Rhizomys; species Rhizomys pruinosus. Next base: position 454,626 of record VZQC01007506.1, read on the forward strand.
GAGGCTCCTCGCCCTTCCTTAGCGCTTTCTCCAACCCGAGGTCCTGCGTGAGAATCAGCCTTCCGGCTCCCTCGTAGCCCCACCCACTTGGCTCACAAACCTGGCCCCACCCTCCAGTGTGAGGCCCCGTCTTCCCGTGCCCCGCTGAGCCCGCCCTCTGGACCACGGCTCCGCCCTCTTCCTCCGCTCTGCTTCCTGAAGACTACGCCTTTCCCGCCCTTCTCCGTGTCGCCTGCCTTCTGCATGCGGTCGTCCCCGCCCCTTTCCCCTCAGCCCGCTCCCCTGTGGTCCCACCCCTTCCCTAGGTCGCCTTCCCTGTTCACAGGACGTTCCTGTCAGCGGCTCCTTAGCCCATCTCCCCTCAAACAGCTCGAAAACTCCACCGGTTGAGTCACTCACCCATGCTTTATTCATTCATAACTATTTATGAATGCCTGTGCTCACCAAGTGCTGGCTAGAGATCTCAATTAAAAGTCTCGAAAAGACCAAAAAAAAAAACAAAACAAAAAAAAAAACCCAGCTAGACTTCTCCCTTTCCTGGGAAGCTGTAATAACGCCCACCTTACCTCACACACCTAATGCAAACAAAACACTGGAATGCACAGGGTAGGAGACCAGCCAAACAACCTTACAAAAAGAGAAACTGAGGAAGAAAAACGGAAAATTCGAGAGCTGGAAGACATGTACAGAGTTTATACTTGTGCTGAGCTGCTAAGAGATACGATGCCTGACATTCCCTGAGCTCCAGGATAATGAAAGAAATGGCATTATAAAGACACCCAAGTCACCCCCAGGCCGGATTCCCAAGCCCTTCTTGTCTTCTGCATTTTGGGTAGGTCAGGCCTTGGTACCCTGCCTGCTGCACTGACAGTGACTGCCTGGGTTGTGCTCCCAAACCTTCAACCTAAATCTAGCAGATCTAGAGAGGATATATTTAGCAAAGCAGGCATTTTTCGCTGGGCATTTCCCCAGCAGCAAAGAAAATATAGTACAAGTCAAATATAGATCGTGAACATGATCACACTCCTTAAAGGCTGCTTCACCCCTGTCTCTTCTCTCAGTCCCTAACAACAACCCACAGGAAGAGAAAGACCTCAGGTGCATCTGTAGCCATCTTGGGCACTGGTTTGTAGGAGTCAAAGCAATTGGTGTTCATTCACCCCTCCCACTTCTGTTCAAAAGGTTAGTCAAGGAATTAATCAGTGAATCTTCAATTTCCCTGAGAATCAGGTGGGCAGATGGCGTTCCATCCTGGTGCCCTGAACACTTGTCAAGGGGAGTATGCTTTGCCCTCAAAACCTTGGTTTCCTAATTCGAATTTGCCCATCTACCAGACCTCCTAGCCCACCTAGCAAGAAAAATGGTTTTAATTTTTTAATTTAGATTTATGCAACACTTTGGCAAGTTCTTTATGTATTTTCACCATAGTGCCTCTTCTATAGTAAGATTTTATCAGTGTTGAATGACTGAATGAGTGCATGACATAGTTTTTTAAAGTATTCTTTCTTTGAGGATGAATCCTTTCATCATAAAGCTCACATTCTAGTGGCGATGGGAGAGACCACAATAATCAATTCGTTCATGGAGAAAATGTCAAATGCTATAAAGAATTGTAAGGCACAGAAGGGTATGGAAGAGAGGAGAAATATGTTGTTATTTAGACAATAGTGCACCTACTACTGTACACACAGGATATGTGGGTCAAAGTGGGACTGCACTTGGAGCGATGGATGAACAAGGAAGTCAATATGGCAGAATGAAAACAGGAAGTGACAGGGAGGGGGTTGAGCAGTGCCTTGGCCATTGTCATGAAAGGAATTTGGCTCTGTTCTATAAACCAGAGCAATGCCCACAAGAGGAATCATAGCAGTGAATGAGAAGGAGTAACAGCCTGTGGGAAAAATTTAACCATTTTGATCATTATTATGATAACTATGAATTGAGGGCTGGAGAGATGGCTCAGTGGTTAAGAGCACTGGCTGTTCTTGCAGAGGACACTTGGTTTGAGTCCCAGCACCCACATGACAGCTAACAATCATCTGTAACTCCAGTTTAGAAGGTCCAATACCCTCTTCTGACTTCCACAGGCATTGTACAATTTGGGTGCAGGCAGTACACTCATACATATAAAATAATAAAAAAAATTAATTCTATGACTTGTTAAGTGACTTTTAAATATTTTATGCCTATTGAATTTTTCAGACTTCATATATTTGGATCATATCTAGACATCACTCCCCTAGTCATGGCCTCTCATAGCTCCCTGCCAGATTTCATGTGTTCTGCCATATGTATAATAAAGCCTATCAAGTAAAGTTTGTATCCTTGGTCTGGATCTATCCATGGCAAGTGGTTAATGTATCTAATGTCACATCCTTAAAGAAAACTGACTCTCCCTTTCCCAGTAGTTATCAGTTGCCAGTAATTCCTCAGTTAAGTGGGGCTTTTGTCCTCTACCCCACTTCTATGCTGGGATTTTTGTCTGGCTTGAGCTTTTATGGGTTTTGCGCACACTCTTAACATTGCTGTGAGTTCATATAACTTCCCAGCCATCTGGAAAACTGTTTCTTTCTGGTCATTTCCCCCCTGTTCCACAATGGTCCTTGAGCCCTGGGTGGCAGAGATTAGCTGTAGGTATCCTATTCAGGAATAAGCACTCTGTAGTCTCTGCACTCAGGCCAGTTGTGCTTTCTGGGTTAATCACCCATCTGTTGCATGAGGAATGTTCACCATGAGAGCTGAGAGATGTGTTGGTATTCTTTCCAACCCCTCCCTGCTATGTTCTCTGAGCCATAAGTTTACAGATATTGTTGTAGATATGTCAGTTAGGACACGGCATCTCAGAGACATTTGTTCTCTGCGTTTGACCAGTTTTGGATCTTTGTGATAGTCTCCATCTGTTGCAAAAAGAAGCTTCTTTGAAAACTAGTGATAGGAACACTTGTCTATAAATATAAGGATACAATATTTAGAATGAAATAAGAAATTATGTTGGTCTAGGGATGTGAGAAAAGTAGGTTTTTCTCTAGGATCTATGACCACTTCATCCATGTGTATTTGGCTGTGTTTACAGTACTACACATGAGTTCCCTCCCATTGAGTGGGCCATAAGTCCAATTAGACAGCTGTTGATTACCCCAAGATAAAAATGCCACTACTGTATCAGTACAGATTGTTTGCTGGGCTAGTCATTGTGCTTTGTAGATTTTACAGCTGAATAGGATCATTAATTGATTTACCCCACGGGCATATTGAATAGAATCTTCTGATACTGTGAGAGTTAGTCTTCAGGGGCCTTCCAAGTCAATTCCAATTTGATTGCCCAAACTATGTCCTTTCTTCTGTAATATAGTCTTACCTTCAAGATCTGGGAGGCAATTAAGTGCTGTGGCAATAGCCTGTGTTATTTTGGGAGTCCATTGGACTACCCTGACCAACAAATTGAAGGGAGTTTTTCCTTGCCAGTTAAAGTATCCCCAGTGTTCCTCATTTCCCCCTTGATAATGCCTGTCTCCTGTGATCCCTTTCTCTTTCAGGTTCCCTCTTCCTCTTTACACTCGTGGTTTCATTCCATTTTCCTGGCTTCTGTGGTCACATCCAGGGATTTGGAGCTAGGATCCACAAAATTGAGAAAGAACATATGTCACTTGTTTTTGAATCTGTGTTACTTCACTTAGTTTAACAATTTCTGGGCTGGAGAGATGGCTTAGCAGTTAAGAGTGCTGACTGCTCTTGCAGAGGACCCGGGTTCGATTCCCAGCATCCACATGGTGGCTGAGAACCATCTTTAACTCCAATTCCAGGGGAATCTGACACCCTCCTCTGACCTCCATGGCATTGCATGACACGGTTGCACAAACCTACATGCAGACAGTACGTTCATATGCATAAAAAAAAATTTCGATTTCCATTCACTTGCTTGCAACTTTCATGATTTCATTTTTCCTTACTGCTGAGTAGAACTCCATTGTGTAAATGTACCACATTTCCATTATCCATTCACCTGTTGAGGGACATTTAGGTTGCTTCCATCTCTTAAGCTATGCTAGAAAGAGTAGTAATAAGCATAGCTGAACAGCTAATGTCTGCAGTAGGATAGTGAATCCTTTGGGTACAGGACAAAGAGTGGTATAGCTGGAGTGTATGGTAGATCTATTTTTAGTTTTTAAGAGTTCTCCACATTAATTTCCATAGTGCTTGCACCAGTTTGCAGTCCAACCAGCAGTGAACAAGTGTTCTCCTTTCCCCACATCCTTACCAGATTTGGTATCATTTGTTCTCTTGATGTTAGCCATTCTGACTGAGGTATGATGACATCTTAAAGTAGTTTTAATTTTCATTTCCCTAATTACTAAGGATTTTGAACACTTTTTAAGATATATCAAAACCAATTTTATTTCTCCTTTTGAGAATTCTTTGTTCAGATCCATAGCCCATTTTTTTTTAATTGAGTCAGTTGTTTTCTTGTTTCTTTGTTTTGGAGTCCTTATATTCTGAATATTAATCATCTGTCAGATGTGTAGCTGGTAAAGACTTTCTCCAACTTGGTTTCCTCCTCGTTTTTTTGGTTGTTTCCTTTACTGTACAGATTTTTTTTTATTTTTATTTTTTCGTTTAGTGAGGTTTCCTTGGTCAATTGTTGACCACTTCCCAATAGAACCAAGTTATAATCAAGTCTTTAACAAAGGGATATTTGGCATGTACTCAAGAATAAAACTATAGCAATGTTAAAATACAATTTAAGGGGCTGGAAAGATGGCTCAGGGTTAAGAGCACTCACTGGCTGCGTTTCCCAGCACCTATGGTGGCTAATAACTGTCCATAACTCCAGCTCTAGTGGATCCGACACACTCTTCTGACCTCCATGGGCATTGCATAGAATGGATATACTTACAGGCATTGTCCGAGTTTGTCTTCCATTGCTGTGACAAAACACTCTGACACCAACTTGGGGAGGAAAGGGTTTATTCAGCTTACATCTCCTGGGTCACAGTTCATCACTTAAGGAGCCCAAGGCAGGAACTCAGGGCAGGAACCTGGAGGCAGAAGCTGAAGCACAGGCCATGTTCACCAGCTTGCTCTCTGGCTTATGCCCAGCCCACCTTCTTAAGTACACAACAACCTGCCCAGGGTGGCACCACTCCCGTGGGCTGGGCCCTCCCACACTGCTCGACCATCAAGACAATACTCCACAGATGTGGCCACAGGCCAGTCCAATGGAGCCAATTCCCCAACTGAGGCTCCCTCAACCCAGGTGTGTCAAGTTGACACCAAAGCTATCCAGTACAGGCATGCAGGCAATGTACTCATACACTTAAGATAAAAATAATGATAAATAGCCAGGCGTGATGGTGCATGCCTTTAATCCTAGCACTTGGGAAGCAGAGGCAGGTGGATCTCTATGAGTTCAAGGCAAGCCTGGTCTACAGAGTGAGTTCCAGGCCAGCTGGGGCTACAGAGAGACCCTGTCTCAAAAAAAAAAAGAAAAGAAAAGAAAACAATTTAAAAAATGATAAATATTAAAATACAATTTAAGTAAATGAGTTACTGAAGAGTAAATATTCAATTTCTTGATGGAAGAAACTGGACGGTGAAGTTATGATTAATTTGAATGTATGTGTTATATACGTATGTGTATATATATATATATATATATATATCCATGCATATACATATAAGTGTATAATACACAGAGAGAAACCAATACCCATAAAGGTAAAAGTTTGGTATACTGAGAATAGGGAATATTTTTCAGTTATCTAAGGGAGAAAAGTAAAAATAGGTTAAACAAAAGAACAAGCAATCAGAATAATCCTAAACAGAAGCTGGGCCAAATTGGCTCCTTATCACAGCAGTACTGGAAGCAAGGAGACAGTGGGCTGATAACAGTGAAAGAAAGCACTATCCAACTACAACCCCATAACTAATCAAGGGACGATGGACTTTTCCAGACATGCAAGTATCAAATGGTATCCTTCAGGCACTATTTCTGGATATGAGCCAGCAAGATGGAGGGGACCAGCTATGAAGGATGAGGGATGTTGTCTTGAGGAAGAAGGAAGGAAGAATGCCTGAAATGATGGCAGAGGGAGAGGGTAGAATGGCAGCTGCAATCCAGTGTACATCAGACATCAGCCTGGATGCACTGCAGGAATAAGACTCCACAGACAGAATGCCGAGGAGTGCTGTTACCAAGTAGGCTGCTTGCTTACCTGCAGTCTTGCATCATGAATGTGTCTGGGCCAGCCCTGCGCAGCCTAGCTGCACCTACCAGCATAGCAGGACTATGCATTGTTGAGGATCCTGCCTAACTCCAACCCTGCCATAGGTGTCAGATGTGAACACTTATTTTTCCCCAGGGAGTTCTTCATAGAATTATCCTTGGAACTGGATTTGATCATGGTGAGCCAGCAGCAAAGCAATCTGTAGCCCTAATAGGATTTACCCCAGATGGCTGTTACACTGGCCCACATGACAGACCAGCTAAGGACACAACCACTGACCTTGTGGCCAGCCTTACCTGCTGACTCTCACCAAAGAATCTCATGATCCTCCTGACAGCTAAATGCTAAATGGTCAAGTGTTTGCTACATGAGCATGAAGACCTCAGTTCAGACCTCCAGCACCTACATTAAAAGATGGGCACAGTGATGCGTGACACCAGTCCTGTGGATGCAGAGACAAGCAGATCCCTGGGGCTTGCTGGCCAGCCAGTGTAGACGATGAGCTCCACGTTCTGTGAGAGATCCTGTGTCAAAATTTAGGTGGATGCCAGGTGTAGTGGTACATGCCTTTGGTCCCAATATGCGGAGGCAACATCAGGTGGATCTTTGTGAAACTGAGGCCAGCCTGGTCTACATAGTGAATGCTAGGCCAGCTGGGAGACCCTGTCTCAAAAAATAAATAATATGGAGAGTGATTCAATGTCCTCTTCTGGCCTCCACAATCACACATACCTGAACACATGCAGGGATATGTGTACACATGCCAACACATGTACACACACCTGCGAATACATACACACGCACACATATACACACACAAATTTGGAGATTGGAAAACTTGAGCCAGAAGGAAGTAGTTGATTGAGCTAAGTGGGATTAGAGGAAACAGGCAGGCAGAAAGGCCTCTTCTCCCTCAGCTGATACCTTCTCTGGGAAAACTCCCCTCAGGAGGACTCCTTCCTGATTCTTCCTTTTATTATTTTAACTTGAGGTAAATGTGTAAGGAGAGGATAAACATTTTTACTCTCTACAACCTCTACAAATATATTTATGGCAGATATGGCAGGTGTTAAAATACACTTTCATCCTTATAAGTTCAAATTCCATATCCAGCCGAGATATATGAAGGAACAAACATGAGCTTTACTCTCCACAGAACCATGAGGGAGACAAAAAGTTGGAGGCCAGAAAATATATTCATTTGGAAGAAGAAAATGAATGCCTACTTTCCTTACTTGGTGTTTACCCATCTACCTTCTCTCTTAAGAAGTAGACAGACAGATAGACATGTGGACACATAGACACACAGACACACAGACAGACACGCCCTGTCATGAGGTGGATCTCAGCCTCCAGGGACACTTACAGAGACACTATGATGTAATGAGGGCTTGAAGGGCAAGGTTCACATTATGAGGTCAGGATTTCTCACCAACATCCCTGCCTCTGTGAAGTGCAGTGAAGCTCAGCTTTCCTTCTGCTAGCATCCTAAGGGAAACTCTTTCCCTCTATTCCCATAGAATCGGGATTTAAAATCAAGGGAATGAGACCTAGGGCAAAAAGGTGGAAGCAGAGAGGGAGGTGTTACAAGAACTAGAAGCTTTTCCACACTGGCAAATTTTCAGTATCATTTCTCTGCATAAATACAACATTCTTCATGTCTTTTAAACATGATATGGATACCAGAGATGAAAACCAGGTCAATCTCTCACTTCAGATTAGTAATTTCAAAGCCTCCTTAGTTGATTTTGATAACTTGGTTGAACAGACAACAATCCAGAAAAAGATGGAAAGAGCAGGCATATCCATCCCAAAAGAAGGTAAGAGCAACAATTCTAGGGAAATTCATCTGGGGGTTTTGCTTAGAACTGGGGAAATTTTTTTTAATTTTTTATGTGTATGAGTGTATTGTCTGCATGTAGGTTGGTGCACCCGTGTCATTCAATGCCCCGGGAGGTCAGAAGAGGGCGTCGGATTCCCCTGGAACTGGAGTTAAAGGTGGTTCTTAGCCGCCATGTGGGTGCTGAAAATCAAACCCCGGTCCTCTGCAAGAGCAGTCAGCGTTCTTAACCACTGAGCCATCTCTCCAGCTCCTGGGGAATGTTTTAAGCTATCAGAGAAAAGCAGCCTGCCGGGGCCTGATGACCCACTCCTTTAACCCTAGCATTTGGGAGGCAGAAGCAGGTGGATCTCTGTGAAATTAAGGCCAGCCTGGTCTATGTAGCAAGTTCCAGGACAGCTGAGAATCCAGGAGAGTTCCAGGGAGAAGCCCCCTCCCCTTAAAAAAAGAAGAAAGGAAGGAAGGAAGGAAGGAAGGAAGGAAGGAAGGAAGGAAGGAAGGAAGGAAGGAAGGAAGAAAAACAACCTAGTTTAATAGCCAAGACACTAAATTGGGATGGGGGGGTTAGGGCTGAATTCTTTATCTGTCCATAAATAGCTATCTGGACATGGGGAAGCCTTTTCTATTTCTCTGAATCTTAGTTATCTCCATTGCAATATTACAGAGTTGGATTAACAGGCATCAAGTTTTCTTCTGTAGGCACTTTCAGTCACTGGCTAACTGCAGTATAGCATGGTGAATGTGTGAGAAGCCACCCGTACCTCTGTGTTAGCTAACTTTCTAACAGTGTCATAAAGAATCCTAAATGATCACCTGAAGAAGAAGAAGAAGAAAGGGTGCTGGAAGTGCCAGTACACAGTTGGTTGGCCTGCTGGTTTGGGCCCTGTGGTAAGACAATACATTAGGATGAGAAAACATGGTAGAAGCTCCTCACTTCATGGCACCTGTGAAGAGACCAGAAGGGGCCAGGGTGCCAATAGCACCTTCAGGGAACACCCCCAATAACCTAACTTCCTCTTACAACCCAACCTTTCAGAGGTTTCCTCCACTACCCAACAGTGATAATGGCTGGTGACTTTAGCTCACATAAGTCTTTGGGGTATACTTCTCCAAAGCATAGCAGTCACCTTACCACTTCCTTACCTAAGAGTATCATGAGACCACAAAGACTTTTCTAGACAACTGAAAGTTTCCTGTTAACTATGATTCTGCTGTTCCATCCTCTAGACAGGAATGATTCGAGCTTGCTAAGAGAAGGAGAATGTGGAGGATGTGGTCTCCCAGGGATTTGAGAAGCAGAGAACACACTGTAGATTTCACAGTATGTCATCATGGCTGTGGCTAAAGGGAGCAGTATAGTGTGTAGTTGGGGTGCTGGGGACAAAGATGAAGAGTAAAGCAAAATAGCAGTCCAAAAACACGACAGATCTCAGTGTTGAAATAAAAGGAACAGGGCTGATGCAACAGCTAATGAGACAGCCCCAAAGTCTTGGACTCTATAGTTATATAACTCTTGACTTTGGTTGTTCAAACTCAGACAGTATAGTATTTGCTTGTATAGTATTTAAGAATTTGCAAGTCAGTTATATAAGTTCATTTGGTTTAAGTGAAAGCCTGAGCAAACAAATATTATTACTAAGTCCATTTTACTTAGGAAGACAATGGTACACACAGAGGAGTCACCTGCCCAGGTCACTCAGTGTCAGGAGAGCCCCACCAACCTTTCAGGATGTCCTTTCCCTGGTCTTGGCTGGGCTTTCTGAATTACTCAGCAAAGCTTTTCTTTCCCTCCAGTCAGTTTCTTGTTCCTCTCTCTACAATTGATTTTCTAAACTCTCACCACATTTCTGAATCCTTGAGGGATTTCGGCTCCTCTCAGCCAAGCTTCCTGCGTCATAGGAGAGAGACAGAGACAAAGATTAGAATTCTCCCAAGTCCCTGTCCAATTGTGCCTAACTCAGCACTGTCCCTCTGTCCCCCTTCAAGACTATGAATTTGCTGCAACAGCCACAAAATCTTTTTCCGCTGGCTTTGTCCTTCCAGTCTAAAAATAGCCTTTGTGGTCCTGGCCTTGGCTTTCTCTCCCTTTAAGCTTCCACTTTCTGCCTTTCATTTGCTTCTTTGCTGAATTTCCACCTCTTTTCCAGGCTGCCTCCCTTCTTTTACTGAAAATGTATTAAGTAACCTAATATGCTTGACTATTCAGTAAGTTGGTTTTCTTTTTTTTCCATTTTCCCTTGGAAGGGAGGAAGGAAGGACGGAAGGAAGGAAGGAAGGAAGGAAGGAAGGAAGGAAGGAGAGAGAGAGAGAAAGAAAGAAAGAAAGAAAGAAAGAAAGAAAGAAAGAAAGAAAGAAAGAAAGAAGAGAAAGAAAGAAAGAAAAAGAAAAAAGAGAGAGAAAGAAAGAAAGAAGAAAGAGAAAAAGAAAGAAAGAAAGAAAGAAAGAGAAAGAAAGAAAGAAAGAAAGAAAGAAAGAAAGAAAGAAAGAAAGAAAGAAAGAAAGAAAGACAGGGTCTCACTGTAGCGCAGGCTGGCCTTGAACTCAGGGTCCCCCAGCCTCCTCCTCTAGAGTGGTGGGATTCCAGGTATGCCTCACATCGATCTTGTTTCTCCTTTTTGCAAACCATGTGACCATTTCGCTGCATTCTCTGCTTCGAGAAGCCCCTCTTTCCTGACCTTACCACTTTCCCGACTTCTCTCCTTCCTCATTCTTTTTCCTTTTCTCCTTTTGTTTCCTTCCTGAACTTTTGCCTACTATGTTCTCACCCAAGTCTTATGTCATAAGCACCTAATCTTGTCAGCCATGCCTTTCAGTATAACTTTCCACTCTGTTATGGTAGTTTTATCTCACAATCTCCTCTCAATAGAAATCTTTCTACCAGCTGTATCTTCCTATATATTTCTGCAGGTAGTTTTTTTTCTTAAAATAACCAATGGGTCTGCCATATCCCAGCTTATTAACTCATCTTTAACACCCATACCTGTTAACTTGGTATATAGAGGGCAATTCACCAGCCATGCCTCACTCCCTGGAACATCCAACCCTGCGCCTCCCCTTCCTACCATTCTCTTTTCAACCTCTAAATATGTCATATTTTAAAAACATTTTTTACTTATTTTGTGAACCAAACCTCTACCAGCTAACCTGTATCCCCGGCTCTGCATAGATATTCCCAGAAAAAAAAGGCAACTCTATGTTAAAAATTCTGACTGATTAGAATTTCATGTTTGCTCTCCTCTGACCTAACATCCTTTCAGCTCTCAGGCAAACCACTAAGTTTCACTAACCTCAATGCTAAGGATACGATCAGGTAGCATCTAAGACATATAGCAGAGTTTTGCCCACTTTAATATTCCCACTAATGTATTTGAAAAAAATCCCTTGATTTATGACTTTCTTCTGTTTGAGTTTATATCAAAGTTAACTGCTTCCACATTGGAACATGCTAGTCAGGCCATCCTGAATCTGTGTTCCCAGGCCATGGTCACACACACATGGCTCAAAATAGACTATCTTTTATTACCTTTGAAGGGAAAGCTCTGATTTGCATTAATAGCTTTTTACTTTTTTTTCTTTCATTATTCTTTTAGTTATTAATTTTACATAGGCTATGTCTCCAACTTGGATATCTCTCCTCCCTGCCATTGATTGCAAAAAATCAAACACCACCTTTTGGCAAACACCCCCAAGCTGACCCCAAGAAAAGTCATCCTCAGCATTGCTGGTTTGTTTACTACTGTCTCTAGGAACTTAACCACTTTGTTAAGGCAGCTGGTGTTGACACACACAGGCATTTGTTTCTGTCCTGCTTCCTGACCATTGACCTGTGGATCCTTTGAAAATTTTGCAACCCTAAGGATAGCTCAGTATCTGGTGCCAAGAGGTACTCCTTAAACATGTGCCAAACACATGAGTTGGTCTTCCTTTCTTCAAGGAACTTGCAGTACCAAATTTGTGGTTGAGATTTCCTTCCTCTGGAGCTTTTAAGATTAGAGGAAAAACTAGGTTAGATCAGACAAATACTATTCTGTTAGACAAACAATCTTCTTCTAAATGACTGAGGTGATGTAACCATAACTTATACAGGCTGCTAATGCCATCAAAATAAGTTCATATTCATTAATAAATATTGGAAAAAATAGGGTCAACTTTTCTTCCCCCTGCCCACCTCAGGGTTAACTTTTCAATCAAGGCAGGGAACTAAGAAGCAGAATTTTCTTTTTTTTTTATTTTTATTTATTTCTGTATGTGTATGATTGTACTGTCTGCATGTAGGTTTGTGCACCCGTGTCGTGCAATGCCACGGAGGTCAGAAAGAGGGTCTCGGATTCCCCTGGAACTGGAGTTCTCCTGGAATTGGAGTTTCAGATGGTTCTCAGCCGCCATGTGGGTGCTGGGGATCGAACCCGGGTCCTCTGCAAGAGCAGTCGGCGCTCTTAACTGGTAGGCTATCTCTCCAGCCCCAGAATTTTCTTTTAATGGAACAGTGTCTGCCTCAAAAATAATATTAGGTAGACTACAGAGATGTGTCCCTGTGCTATTACTCTTAGATCTTGCCAGTGACCTAATAGAATTCAGACCATCCCATGCCCAGAAAATATCATCCCCCTCATTTGGGGATATTTACCATGGAACATGTATCTTTGTGCTAGTTCCATATGAATTTAAAATAGCTATATAAATGTTTAGGTGTTTCTTAAGAATTTCAAATCATATATGAACAAAATAGAATATTTTATTTTTCACAGGGAGGTAGTTTTTTCCTAGATGTGTGTGTGTGTGTGTGTGTGTGTGTGTGTGTGTGTTTACAATAACTGCTCTACACATAGATCTAATGAATTCTAAGAAAGTCTAACTGGTGAACTAACTATTTCCAGTAAGGAAAAAAGTTATTTTCTTATCTTTACATTCATGCACAAAATTTCTAAAATGGCTGAAAGAAAAGAGAGAACTGAGCACCAAAATAAAGCTGTTTTCTTGCAATTTCATAACACTTTAACCAAGGATCTAGTTATGTTTCCAAGATAAGATCTTTAAAATGCAATTAGAATTGGGTTTTATTAGTTGCAATGAGTTATAGAACGGAAAAAGTAGCTGAGAATCTGAGGCAAACAGACTTCTCTTTCCCCACTGCAGAAGCCATTGATTTTGAGAAGTTTTTCACAACCGTGCAGCATCTGTTTGGTCCTGAAGTGAAAAACCAAGATGTGAAGTGTTTTTACAGGAAACTCTGCAACAACCCAGATGCGACCCTTGACTGGTGTGAGGTATTTGCTTTCCACGATCATAATATGAAACCAGATCTTCCTTGACTTCATTTGGAGTAAGCAATTAAAGCAGTGTCACTCCTAGAGGTGACATCCACAATGTGTATATGCAACAATTTTTAGTGCCTACAGATATTAAGACATGGCCACAGCCCGAAATATAAAGTGGGGAAAACAGGCAGCTGTTCAGCCACGCTACCAACAAGTAACTCTTAACACTTTCAGATGAATCTACCAACTTGAAGAATCCAAGTGTCATTAACAACAAGATTTTAAATGCTTTTGTTATGTTCTCAGGCAAAAACACTTCTTTTCAGTAGTGTCACCCCATGTACATTTTCAGTGTGCTCGAATCCTAACATAAGAGGCTATGATTGATAACTTCTGTCAGTCCTTGAAGTGTTTTCTGATTGGCAGAATATTGACTCAAAAGTTACACAGGAACAAAGTCTGGAGAGATGGCTGCTCTTGCAGAGGACCCGGGTTCAGTTCCAGCACCCACGTAGTGACTAACAACCATCCGTAGCTCCATTTTCAGGAGATTTGATGCCCTGTTCTGACCTCTGTGGGCACTGAGCAACATGGATACACTTACGCCTATGCAGGCAATAAACACATAAAAATAATAAATAAGATTAAAAAATACTTTAAAAAGTAACACACAAACATAAGACAGTTAATGATCTTCTAAAACTTATCTGGCTCACTTTCAAAAATGAGTAGATAATAGTAGACAAGACCAAATATAACACATCAAAGGATTTGACATTTAATATTACTAGAGTCATTGGGTCAAAGCCTGGCCTGTGGCAACGCTAACAAGCTAGGCTCAGCCATCCACCCCAATGTGTCAATCAGAGAGACAGTAACAATGGAAAGGAAGGATTTCTTTACTGTAGCCACATTGGAAACAGAAACACATACAGAGATCCAATGACCAACCCCCACCCCCCCCACACACACCAGTCTGTCTTTGGGGGTATTGATAGAAAGTTTAAATTGAGAAGCTGGAGAATGGCTCAGCAGTTAAAAGCACTGACTGCTGTTGCAGAGGACCCTGGTTCAATTCCCGGCACCCACATGGAGGCTAAGAACCGTCTTTACCTCCAGTTCCAGGGGAATCTGACACCCTCTTCTGACCTCTGCTGCATTGCACGACATGGGTGCACCGACCTACATGCAGACAGTACATTCATACACATAAAAAAATTAATAAATAAATATTTTTTTAAAAAAAGAATGTTTAAATTGAAATAGAGGACAAGATAACTAATCAGCCCTGGTCAAGGTGTGTTCCTGCCCACCATTGACGGTCATTTTCTTTTTCTTTTTTTTTTTTTTAATTTTTTTTTTAATTTATATCTGTATGTGTATCAATGTACTGTCTGCATGCAGGTTTGTGCACCCGTGTCATGCAACGCCGCGGAGGTCAGAAGAGGGTCTCGGATTCCCCTGGAACTGGAGTTCTCCTGGAATTGGAGTCTCAGACGGCTTTCGGCCGCCATGTGGGTGCTGGGGATCGAACCCGGGCCCTCTGTAAGAGGGGTCGGCGCTCTTAACCGCTAGGCCATCTCTCCAGCCCCGACGGTCATTTTCTAAGTCCCTGTCCATGTTGAAAAATGGTTCAATAAATTGTTAGAACTGCGTGACATCTCTTCCTGTAAGGCAGGTTCCTCTGGCTGGCACCAAGTGTTCACCTTTCTCTTTCCCCAGTACGAGATTGCTGGTGAAATGTCACTGCTTTGTAATCCATTGTTTCAACAGTTTTGTAGCTGAAGGGAGGGCTCAGTGTCTTTGTGGAATATCTCATCCTGCCAAGGCAGTAGCAGTAGTGTGATATGTATAAATGAAATTTTGATGAATGCCGAACTTAGGAAAAAATCTGTCTTGGGTTCATCTACATATGGACCATCACAAAATTGACCATATGTGATGCTAAAAAAGCTTATCCATGACTCCAATAGAATAAAATTTATAATAAACTATAGCCCAAATCCTCAAACCAACCACAGCAAAAATTAATAATTGACTTTGGGAGAAATAATGAACAAAAATAGTTTCTATGACTCAAGGATACATAATTCCTGTTGCATTAATATTTTTCTAATATGGTAAAAGCTGAAAAGCTACCCAACTCATTTTATGAAATTAAACACTGAGTTTAACAAAGAGACAATTAGTCAATATGACAAATATAAATGCCAAAGCTTTTATTTAGATTTTATTTTATTTTCTTCAAAGTGGATAAGAGATAGTTTGTTCACATTTATTGAAGCCAAATATGAATCAGCATGGCCCAGGAACTCAGATTCAGGTTACCTCAAATTCCATGCTCTAACCATAGGAGCAGTTTTGTGAAATTTTTATAGTTACAGAACAAAGAAAAGTTACATAAATCAAGACCTTTTCAAATACATTGGTGGAAACATTAAGTAGGCAGATATGGCAAAAGAGAAACCTCAGCCCCAGCCCCCAGATGCTGTCTGATGGCATTCTTAGCCTTTTGGTTGGTGGGAGCTAGGGCTTTGTTAAATTAATACATTCAGAGAGAGGTGGTCAAGGAGCGGGTATGTAGGGCTAAATATGCCCTCTCTGGATCGCCAACATTCCACACTCTCCACAGTCATTGGTCAGCCTTGTAGGAAGTTCAGTCCAAGATGCAGGATTTTCTGGGAAACTGTTCACACTACCGTTTTATTGCCTTTGTATCTCCTGTGGCTTCCCTTAGTGCTCCTGAAACAGATTCCCTTCCACCTTTGGGTTATGTATAATTTCTTTAATCCAGGTTCTGCATTTTATTTTATTTTTTTTCCTTGCAGCTTTGCTTTGACAGGTTCTGCATTTTAGAGAAAAACTTGATCTTTGTCTTTGTGAGTTGCGCTTTTTTAAATTTTGCTGTACTGGTCTCTATGATATAGCCTGGGTAGTCCAACAATGGCAGTCTATACTCTGAAGAGGCTGAAACTCCAGTAGTTGCTCAGTCCACAAGCTGGATGTCTTAGCAGTCCCCATCTGGCACTGAAGGTTTGGAGGGTTCTTGGAGAGACATGAGTCTTCAGTCCATATTGGAATGTTGAAAAGCTATGTCTCATGTCTTTGAAGGATGGCAAAATCAGTGGCATCCATAGGGTAGCTGCACTTGCCAGTAAGAATTGAAGACAGGCAAAACAAAAGTTGGTTTTTTTTTTTTACTTTTTGTCTTTTTATTAAGAGCTCAGATTTTATATCTGATGATGTACAATTTCTCAGGACTTACTGATTATTTATTTCTGGTTATACTTTCCTTTTGGATGTTTAAGACCACATAGCTCAGATTAACCAAGGTTTTTGTTTTCTCAAGGTCAGTTGAGAATCTTGTCCTCAGGGGTCATTTGGGTTTTGGAGGGGGAGGGATCTGGCTCCTTTTGGCTTTTTATTTATCAGTTCCATCTACTCAAGGACAAAGTCAGGTCTTGCTAGATCAGGCTTCCCTTTTTGAAGCATGAGCAGATTTCCTCTTTATAGACTGGACACTGGCTGAAGTCTCATTAGTGGATTATTTTAATTGAAAAAATTAAGGTTTATTATTTTATGTATATGAGTGATTTGCCTGTATGTATGTAGGCACAGCACATTAGCGCAAGGCCATGGAGGCCAGTTTGGACCCCTGGAATTGAAGTCATGGACCATTGAGTGAGAACAAAACCTAGGTCCTCTGCAGGAACAGCCAGTGTTTCTAACCACTGAACAATCTCCCCAGCCCTATAATTTATTTTTAATTTTGTGTGTGGGGGAGGGAGGTGTATGCATTGCCTCTGGAAGCCAGAAGACGGAGGAGTCATAACCCCTGGAGCTGGAGTTATGGGAGGTTGTGAGTGTCCCATGAGTACTGGCAGACAAACTCCAATCCTCTGAAAGAGCAGTGAGTGCTCACGGCTGAGCCATCTCTCCAGCCCATGATATCCTACTTTGCTAAAATCGCCTACTCTCTGGCTTCTATTTTCTGTTCTAATTTCCTACATACCAGGGGTGTGGAGCTCGTGATCTGGGAAGCAGTCATCCCATATGCTAGGCTCAGGTCTTAGCTCCTGTGATTTCTCTCATTTGATTTCCCTTTACCCCATGAGGTTCAAACATGTTGCAGCCTACATCAAGTATCAGATTATAAAGCTTCCTAGAACTCTCCTGTACAGCTTTATTATAATGACTCTTATATAAAATTTAAAATATACAAAATCTGATTTACAGTATACTTAAACAGATTTGGGGACCCCTGCCTAATTTCTGCCTCGGGTATGTAGATTTCTTGAAATGAAGAACTTTATCATCTTTCAACTCCTAGTGCTTTTCTGGAGTGTAGGCATTTAATAATGCTCCTTGAAGTTGTTGAATCAAATGGAATCTCCAGGAGAAGTGTTATGCCCAGATTACTGGGACCCCCAAAAGACTACCAGGACACATGGCTCCGATGTAAATGCAAAGAGTCTTTTTAATTCAAGCTGAGCTTGGACTGCCACCCTCCTGACAGCAGGCTGGGAGAAGTGGTCCTGAAGCCTGGGGGGGGGGGGTCTTTTAAAAGGAAAAACTGCAAACGGGGAATTTTCCAGTTTTGGCATTTTGTTATTGATTCATAGGGACTGAGGAAGCATGGTTTTTAGACTGATAGGTCAGGGCGACATGGGGAGGGGGGGGATTTTACTCACTGAGTACATCCTGGCGGAAGAGCAAACATGTTTAACCAGCGGTCTTTCCCTGTTATTTTCAACAAACAACCTTTGGTCCTTCCCTGTTAGCTATTGAGATATTCTGTGGTTTCTCCTGGAATCTGGGGATGGGGGCTGTTTCTCAGATGGTGTATTTCCACAAAATAGAAAAATGGAGTTTATCCTGTTCCCTTATAACTGGTCCCTCTTTACAGAAGCTCCAACCCTGCATGTTTCTTTCTCCCAAGGGGAAAACTTCAGAGACATTGTGTTTACTTCATATAATTTGGCTAATATGAAATACATAAGAACTTACTCATTTGAATGGCTCAAGTAAGAATTTAACATAAAACTAGGAGGGCAGCAGCAGCATGGAAGTGGGCTATTTTGCTGCAGGTGTCCATAGCCCACCTGACCTGCGACCCTCAGCGCCAGCTGTTCTATGAACTGCAGAGGAACGCTCTTCTCCAGCACTTGCCAGCAGATACTGCAAAATGTTGGTGGAAGAAGATGGACTGCGGCTCCCACGTGATATCCAGGCATGCAGTCAAGGCAACGCGCAGGCGCGGCAGATGGCCGCCTCCATCCTCGAGGACTTCCGGATGCACCTCACGCTAGGCCAGACCCCTTTCTTAACCTAGGGGCTTCTGAGGGGTGCTGCTCAAGAACAGGGCTTCTTCTGTGGGTAGCCGAATGTGGAACTGAGTTGGCCTTTGCCGTTGGCCGCCTGTCCTCTCACTTGTTGCTTCTCTGCAGTTCACCAGGAGGAAAGGAGACTTCAGGGAGACTTTGGTATTTAGGTTATACTTCCTTAGTTGCTCCAGGTTATGTAACACTGGAAAGAAGAGCACGAAGGAACAGGATGGGAATGGCTGCTCCTGTGAGATGCAGAAGGAAGAGCCTCGCTGGCTCGGAGCCGCAGTTGCTGTTTTTGATGTTTGTTTTATAAGAAAACACTTTATTAAAATTTAAAAAAAAAAAGTGAGGCTGTTTCAGCATTAGAAAGGCCATGAACTTAGATGGAAAAATAACAATCTAGCAACAGTCACTGTTGCTAAAATTAGAGTGAATCGTGTTCAGGACACACTAAGTACAACTTCAAAGCACCTGGTAGGTGTTACCAAGGACAGGAGACCTGGTATGTGGAGCATGGCTGGGCTGAGGTATTGCTATGCCTTCTGCTCAGATGGCTCAGAAACAACCAGACACCTGTGCAGAGGCATTCAGAATATGAATGGGAAGCCCTGGACTCCTCCTTGGGGTGTACATAATGTAACTCTGATAAGAAAGACCATCCTCCCTGGAGCTGAAGCCTTAGATCCTGGAGATCTGCATGAACTGAAGTTGTTCTCTACAATGTACGTGCCTGTCCAACTTTGAAAGTGCAACTTGAGACATGCTGGAAGTATAAAATACATATCAGATGTCAAAAGCATTGCATGACAAAATGAAAAGCATTTCACAACAACCTTTTATAATGATTACATGTTAGAACTGTATTTTCAACATTGTGTTAAATAAAATACCTAATAAAGGTGGTTTCATTTTTGTTTCATGTTTCACGTGGCTATTATAAGATTAAGGGTTTTGTTTGTTTGTTTGTTTGTTTTGGTATTTTTGAGACAGGGTCTCCCTTTTAGTACCAGCTGGCCTGGAGCTCGCTCTGTAGACCAGGCTGGCCTTGAACTCACAGATATCCACCTGCCTCTGTCTGCTGAGTGCTGGGATTAAAGGCATGCACCACCACGCCCGGCTAAGATTTAAAGTTTTATGTGTGGCTTATATTTCTATTGGACAACACACACACACACACACACACACACACACACACACACACAAAGTCAAAATAAAAAGAGAATCATTTCCCCCCAACCAGCAAGGTCAGGTTTTACTAGTAGACCATTGAGAAGTGAAGAGATCTTGTCATCTGTTAGAGGACTCCAGCTTTGTATTTCTGGGGTGGTAGTTTGTAGGATTTCCTCTTCCTACATAGTTGACTGGATTAACCACAAAACACTCTGAATCAGTCTTCACTGTGAAAGGAATAGATAAATTGCACATGCTGTGGTCTGATTTGTCTGCATACCACAAATACCATAGGGTAACACCCTATTTGACACTGTTCTTCAAGAACACAAAGGAGTAAGCAAAGATAAGTTTTGTATTTTTACCTATGAGATAAGTGAAAATGATAAATATTTAACACTGTGATTACAAGTCTCATCTGAAGACTGGAGAGATGGCTCAGCAGTTAAGAGCATGCACTGCTGTTGAAGAGGACCCAAGTTCAGTTCCCAGCACCCACATCAGGTGGCTCATAATTGCCTATAACCATAGCTCCAGGGGATCTGACAGTTCTGGCCTCTGAGTCTGACAGCATCTGCACCTGCATGCTCATACCCACACACAGACATACACAATACACGTAATGAAAAATAAAATCTGAGCCAGGTGTGGTGGTGCGTGCCTTCAATTCCAGAACTCAGGAGGCAGAGGTAGATGTGTTTCTGTCTCTCTGAGTTCAAGGACAGTCTTGTCTGCATAGTGAGTTCCAGGCCAGTCAGGGCTACACAGTAAAACCCTGTCTCAAAAAACTGCTTTTAAAAATCATTTTCGTGGTGGTGCACGGCTTTAATTCCAGCACTTGGGAGGCAGATTTCTGTGAGTTCAAGGCCAGCCTGGTCTACATAGCAAGTTCCAGAAAAAGCAAAAAAAATTCATTTTTATTTTATGTGTGTATTTTGACTGCATGTATGTAAGTGTACCATGTGTGTGTAGTGCTTATAGAAGCCCAAAGTGGGCATCAGTTCCCCTGTAACTAGAGTTAGGGACAGTTATTAGCTGTTTATATGGGTGCAAGGAACTGAACCCCAGTCTTCTACAAGAGGAACAAATGTTCTTAATGCCTGAACACATGTCTCTCCTAAAAATAAAATCATAAAAAAGAAAAAAGTATTATTTGAAGAATGCGATGTCAATGACTTTACTGCCAAATGGTGTGACAGATTAAATGTCCAGGTATTTGGGAGGCGGATTTCTATAAGGATGTGGCCAGATGGGGCTCCAGAGAGACCCTATCCTCAATAAGAGCAAAAAAAAAAAAATTATAAATCCAGCAAGCTGTTAAATATCCTCCAGGTTTGACCAATATACCTAAATAAGGCCCTGAAAGTCAAGGTTAGAGTTAACAGTTAGTCTCACACTCCTTATGGTTTCACATTGAAACACAGAGACACTGCTGGCTCCATACCACGAGAAGCTGTGCACGCCCATGAGACCACCCAAGTCCAAATTCTAACCTTTCCTGTGTCCTCAGCCTCACTAGTGCTATTCCTTGGTCCCCCTCAGAGCCAGGTATATATCTCCTATGACTGCAGCCTACCTTCCTGAAGACGGGCCTGGATGAGAGATATCAAGGAATAGGCTCTACCCCTCGAGCAGGCAATTCTGAGACCCCAAAAGCATAGAGCAGAGTTTAAAAACATCAGCATGAACTGGTGCACAGTGGTCCCTGAAACCACACGGCAGGAACCATACTCAAGCTGTACACCCAGTGAGCCACCTGTGCTATTTGTACTTAAATTAAATAAAAATCCAGTTCCTCAGTTACATCAGTTGCATCTCAAGTATTGGATATTCACATGTGGCTAGTAGCTATCTTATTAGACAGGATGACTCTAGAATATTCCTGTCACTATAGAATGATCAATTGGACAGTGCTG
Source organism: Rhizomys pruinosus (assembly GCA_009823505.1). Classification (NCBI taxonomy): domain Eukaryota; kingdom Metazoa; phylum Chordata; class Mammalia; order Rodentia; family Spalacidae; genus Rhizomys; species Rhizomys pruinosus. The sequence continues at coordinate 476,361 of VZQC01007506.1, forward strand.
CTCTGAAAGCAAAGGTCCAAGAGCTGGGGCTAAAAGCATGACTGGTTGCAAGCAGAAGGTGGCTGTTTTGATTCAATAACTAGAACATGAATATATGGGATTTTGACAGCAAAAGCTGTTAGCCACTCGAAACTTAAGAGTGAGAAATCAAAGGAAAAATGTAGTTGGTGACAGCAAGGACACACTTTCTTAAATCATATAAGTATACAACATGAATGTTCCCCAGTCCCAGGATCTAGGCACTCTCTTGTAAATCCTTCCAAGGCCAGGCATCGTAGTGCATGCCTTTAATCCCAGCACTGGGGAGGCAGAATCAGGCAGATCTCTGTGAGTTCAAGGCCAGCTGGGACTAAAGGGAGACCCTGTCTCAAAAATACCAATAAATAAATAAATAAATAAATAAATAAATAAATAAATAAATCCTTCCAATATTTCCCCATATTTTATTTACTTAAAGTTTACTGAACTGATTAGATGTGAGACTTGGAATCACATACCCTCTCTGTGCTCCATTTTCTTGTGAAAATTTCTCATATTACACAACACTTCATATGCTGGAATTTCCATGGCAATAGTTTTGGTCTACTAAAAATGGGAAAATGTAGGAAAAAACAAATCCTTCATGATAATAATAAAAAATGTCTGCACTGGAGATATTAGAGAAGTCTGCTGATAGTATTTTACATACAAAGAGTCAGGGACCCAGAACACCATATCTCATGATTGCCACATGATAAGACATGGTTCTTGGTGGTAGATATGTACACATGGAACTCCACAATAACTGAGAATCTGGGCTCTGGATGTAATGAAATACAGTTCTATAGCAAATGTGCATTTTTATTTTTCTGTGTGGAGAGAGCAGGGTAGTGGGCTCCACCCCCTGACACCTGCTCCTCCTCTTCTCACACAATCCTAACGTTCTTAAAAGCTCCTTTTTTTTCATACAAATTCCAGGTTTCCTAATCTTCACAACAGATCCACATAGATTTTAGAGGATCATGTTCTTGTTCTGAAATCGATGTATTAATTACCTTTCTGTTTCTGTGATAAAATACCATGACCAAGGCAACTTATAGAATGAAGAGTTTATTGGGTTTGCAGTTCCAGAGGGTATTAGAGTTCGTCATGTCAGGGGAGGCATGGAAGGAGGCGGTTGGAGTAGAATTGAGTGCTCACATCTTCAAGCAGATACAGGAGGCAGACTGGAAGTGGCCAAGCTAGGTACACTCGAAGCTCACCTCCCGGGGTATTCTTCCTCCCACAAACAGCATCACCAACTGGGGACAAAGTATTCGAATACTTGGAGCCTAAGGGAGATAATTCATTTTAACTCGCATGGAGGATAATGAAGCATAGAAAGGTTACTTATCTAAAATGGGCTTTGTTCTCCAAAGTGAGATTCTCTGTCCATTAATTCCAGATTCCTAGAAATCTCACATAGGTTTCTAGGACTGCTTGAGGTTAGCCTCTGACACACTCTATTGCATATAGAAGGCAACTGAGGCTTGAGAAATCCTTGTAGGCACCTCTGCTTTTATTGTGCTGTTTGTTGTTTTCGTCAAGAAAAATCTGTGCCAGTGCTCAGACATTCCATTTCAAGCTTGAGGTCTGTCATCTGTAAGCTAGAAAATTCATTGCGAACTAATGAAGAGTCATATCATTTCAGTATTGATTACCTATTTTCTAAAAGGCAATTTATTAGTTAGTAGTCATCTTTCAGGAACTAAGGATTCAATTCATTCTTCAAATATCAGGCACAGGTATGTAATTCTTATTTCAAATAAAAAGCTTTGTCATAGCAATACCACGTGTTTATCTAGGTTTTAGATGCAAATAATTGCACTTGGAGAATTTGAGGTCAACAGAACAGTAAAATCTTAGAACTCAACAAAAAACATAATTTAGACCTGTCCCTGTAATCTATAATGAGAAAACGTAGATGCAAAGGAAGTCTAAAATGTAATTGCTTAATTGTATAAAGCTAATCAGAAGCCCTGTGTGGACATGATCTGCTTCTTTACGCAATACCACATTGATTCGAGTTACCACAGCCTTCCTTTCTAGTTTCAATATGAAATGTCCCCACTTAGGCTCATGTGTTTGAATACTTGATCCTCAGTTGATGACGTTTTGGAAAGGTCATGGAATCTTTAGGAGGAAGTGAATGACTTGGGGTCTGGGGACGAGTCTTGTGGTTTCAGGGCCCAGCCCCGCTTCCTGTTGAGTCTCTGCTTTTCTGAGTTTGGATGCGTTTTGACCAGCTAGCTTCGCGCTTTTCCTGCCTTCTGTTGTGTCGCTCCTTGCCATGATGGACGATGGACCTCAGAACTGTGAGCCAGAATAAGCCCTTTCTCCCTGAAATTGCTTTTGTCAGTGTTTTCTACGGCAACAGCAAAAGAAGCTAAGACAGCAGCATGTGAATATTTTTCAGGAGCACTCTACAAATTAATTCAAGTCAGAAAACGCCATGCAGGATGTCCATCATGTTCCTCTGCAAAGTGAATTTAAAGTGAATTATTATAAAGTTAAAATTATATTTGCCAACTTCAAAGTGTTAAAAGAATGTTCCAGAGTAGGTTTAAAAAAAAAATAAGTGGCGTGCAGGTTTTTAATTTTACCAACCTGTTTTTCATTTTCTCCATATGTTCTACAATGAACATATGTTTCTTAAGTATCTAAAACAGTGATTTAAAAATCAATCGCTGCCGGGCATGGTGGATCACGCCTTTAATCCTAGCACTCCGGACGCAGAGGCAGGAGGATCTCTCTGAGTTCAAGGCCAGCCTGGTGTACAAAGTGAGCTCCAGCCCAGCTGGGACACAGTCTCAAAAAGACCAAAAAATAAAAATAAAAATCAATCACTGAAAGCATGAGACAGCTCTGTAAATGGTGTTGTTAAAAGAAAATTAATACTTTAATTATTATAATATGCCAACTAGTCATAAAATGCTCAGGCTAGTGATACAGTCAAATCGCGTTACAAGCAGGCTTCACTGTACTACAATTTAAAATATCAAAAAGGAAATTTGAGATCCTTGAGGCTATAGCTCATCACAGGAAAATGGGGGCCTTGCCCTTACACAGCACTCTCTCCTTGAAGCATTCCCTTTCAACTGTGAGTTTTGCCATCTCTTCTTAAGTCTACCTGATAGAATACCTTAAATTTTTCTAAATAAATTTTATTAATTTGATGTATTTGGTTTCCTTGGGAAGTTTTATACAGTATAATATTGAACTAAAAATGAAAGTAGCAAAATTGACCATTTCTTTTTTTGAAAGTTTTCATTAGCATAAATTAATTATACTTAATAATGGGTTTCATTATGATGCTTCCCTACATGTATAGAATGTTATGATGTACTTTGGTCATAGTCACCCTCATTACCCCCCTCACTGATCTCCTTCCCCTTCCCAACTGGTCACTCTTTTACTTTTGTGCCCTTTGTGGATCATGTGGGTAGGAACAGATGTCTTGTGTGTACCTCCATGTGACTACAAAGCATATACATAACGCAAGCATGGCTGACTGGATGTCTGTGATAACAAGGTGTTAAACTCCCAAGGACACCAAGGTTCTGTTTCTGGTTGTGACTCTGGAAACCTCAGGCACCATGTTGACACTGATTGAGTTCCTACCTGGCACTTGTTATAATCCAAGTTCAATCTTTCTAATTACTAAGTACTCTAAACACCCATGTCCCCAGTAGATCTTACCACAATGCTGAACACGGGGCTATCAGTGATTATTTTCCAGATGGGGCAAAGTCAGATACAGAGAACTCTAGGCACTCATTTGAGATCATGTGACTAACTGACAGTAGAGCCAGGATTTGAACCCATTTCCAAGTCTTAGAATATCTAATAAACCTTGCAGGGGACCTTGCTCCTACAGCTCCTTACGCATCAGTTCTCAGACACTGAACAGTGTTGTCCTTACCTTCACAGTAATTCTACAGAAATCACAAATCAGGTTGAATGCCTATAAACTGCTGTTTGAAGTAACTTACCATAAATATAACACATGGTTTAGAATTAGATGGCTATACATATCATTTTCCTCTGAGTCCAGAAAAACACCAGAATTCATTAACAGGGAGCCGAGGAGTCAGCATTCCCACCGTCACTGTACGCTGTGGTCTGAACACTATTATTTCACATCATCATCTCAGGTTAAATTGGCTGCTAGGAAGTTTTATTAAGTATTTTATAAATAATTGTATAGCTAAATTATACTGGGTAGGGTTTATAAAATGAGAGCGTATAAAGGTGCCTCCCCTTCCCAAGAGCCCTGGGTCCCAGTTACGAAATCAAGCACTACTCTAGGTAATTGTGATGGGAATTTGCAGATGGATTTAAGGAACTGATCAGCTGAATTTAATAACAGGGAGATTATCCTAGATTATCTAGGGGGCTCAAAGTCCTTCAAAACAAGACAGAAAGAGAGCCACCAAGCTTGAAGAGGACTTGAAGCCCTACTGCTGTTGCATTGGGGGGAGTGGGGTCTTGAGCTCTAAGACTGAGTAAAGGCCCTTGAAATCTAGGCAGCCCCAGCGGACAGCCAGCAGACAGCTTGACCTCATACCAACAACCTGAATGGACTTGAAAGCTGGTTCTTCTCCCCAAAGGCTCCAGTGAGAACTCACTTCCACTAACACTGATTTGGGCCTTGCAAGATCCATTTTGGACATCTAAGCTATGGAACCCTGGACTAATAAAGAGGCATTTTTTTTTTTTGGTCTTTTCGAGACAGGGTCTCCCTGTAGCCCCAGCTGTCCTGGAACTCACTCTGTAGACCAGGCTGGCCTTGAACTCACAAAGATCTGCCTGCCTCTGCCTCCCAAGTGCTAGGATTAAAGGCATGCGATTTGTTTTAGTTTGCCGGCAGTGGGGAGGCAGGGTTTAGGCAAATTATAATACAGAAAGACCTTTTAAATTGTACTTACTAGCAAGCAGAATTTGAAGATTAACCTTTGATGCTGAAGAACTGCCTATAAACATACAATAGAGTATGCTACCACCACGCTCAGCCTATTTTTTAATTATTTCTTAATTTTTAAATTATTTTTTATTTTATGTGTATGTGTACCCCTGTCGTGCAGTGGCCTCAGAGGACAGAAGAGGATGTTGGATTCCCTGAAACTGGAGTTACAGACAGTTATCTGCCATGTGGGTGCTGGGATTTGAACCCAGGTCTTCTGCAAGAACCACCAGTGTTCTTAACCACTGAACTATCTCTCCAGCCCCAAGAGCCATTATTTTAAATCCGGTCTGTGGTCACTTGTTTTGGCAACAGTAGAAAAAGAATACAGAAAGACTGGTTGGACTAGAGAAATGGCTCAGTGGGTGAAGTGCTCCCCCCACAGGAATGAAGACCTACGTTTAGAAGATCCCCAGCATCCACGTAAAAGGCAGCACAACAGTAAATACAGCTGCCCCAGCCCTGGTGGGCAGAGACAGGTGGATCCCCCCAGCACTCTGTCCAGCCATTCTGACTGAAGCCATGAGCTCTGGGTTCAAGGAGAGAGATGTCTCAAAAATAAGGCAGAAGCTGGGCCTAGTGGCACAGACCTTTGATCTTAACACTTGGGAGGCAGAGACAGATTGTTCTCTGAGTTCAAGGCCAGCCTGGTCTACACAGCAAGTTCCAGGCCAGCCAAGGCTACATAGTGAGATCTTATCAAAGCAAAACAAGAAAAATAAGGTAGAAAATGGTATAGGAAGATACCCAGCAGGGATTTCTGGCCTCCACATGCAGAGAGAGAGAGAGAGAGAGAGAGAGAGAGAGAGAGAGAGAGAGAGAGAGAGAGCTTTCAAAATTCTTAGTTCCTTCTAAAATTCTCACTAATTTATAAAACTTTTATTTCCATTTATTAATGAGAGTAGGAGTATTCTGATGTTACTGGTTTTGAGACAGATATGTACTAATGCTGCCCAGAATAGCCTTGAACTGGTCTCAAGTAGATTACAGGCTCGTGTCACTGTGCCTGAATTACAGGAGTTACATTTTTCCAATGTTCCAGGCTTTCAAATTGTCATAACTTGACAATTTATTCAGAAAGATCACTTCTCATCTTCAGACTAACCCCTTATGATAAGGTAACTTCTTTTTAATGCAATGCCTAAAGAGAGGGCAGTTAATGGAAAATATGCAATTTTTAATTGAGAAGTTCCCCTTAGCCAGGATGAAGAATTTGGCCCAGCAAGATTCATGGACTATGTACAGGAATAGTTACTCGAGAGTAACCGCATTCCTTGCTAACACTCCTAGCTGAGCCCCTATCTGAAGAAGCCTGTCTTAAGGGCTGGTTGGTAATTGGTCTTGTGGTGCATGGGTCTTCCACAGAATAGAAATCTTGGTGACTCTTCAGAAATCATGCACTAGCAGTGAGCAGTGTCTTCAATGTCAAAATGCCTTCTCTTGGGGGTCTCCCTACTCCCTGACATCACCATAAAAGGTGCAGTCCATGTAAATTAGACTGAATTCAGCTAGCACCAAATCCGTTATTCCTGACATATTGTGTATTTACCTATATCGTTTGGGATTATAGATCTTTGGATATTTCTCCTCTTCCGAAGATTCTCTTAATTCACAGATGGATGAAGAGAGTCTGGTTTTCCTTGTGTCTAGAAAGCAGCGAATTGTGATTTCAGGTAACTTTTATATTTCTCTTCCAAATTATTTAGCATTTTTAATAATTTTTCTTAAAAAGAAGTACTGGGAACATATTAGTTCCATAGAGTCACTTGTTCAGTTGTTCATAACTATATGGAAAGAGTAACAGTTTCAGATTCTGTTTCAAGAGAAACTATACCTGCAATTGAAATGGAAATATTATGATTACTCTGAAAGACACTAGCTAAATAAAGAATATGAGAGTGGAGTTGGGATCCTGAAGAAGTTTGGACCTCAAGCTAAGCCTCCCTCTGATGACATTTCAGTAGTATAAGCTCTGTTGCACCAAAAAGAATTGTGTCTTTACAATATTCTTGAAGTTAGATTCCCAAGTGAAGACTCCTCTACGCCATTGATTTTCCTGGGGCCATTGACTGGACATGCAGTAGGGGATCTCTGAAACTGAGTTTGACCCAGTCATGGGGGGCGGGGGCATTAGCTCAGCTTAAGTCCATTCCAGTTCTGTGTGTTGTCTTTTTTAATTTGAGCCTGGAACTTGGATACTTGCAGCCCTCTCCATGGCTGACTCATCAGGTTCCTTCCCATATTCACGCCAAGGTAGGGAAGAGAAAAGGTAAACCTTAGAGCCTTCACCTTCCTTCAGTATTTCAGTCCATATTCTGAAGTGAAGTGTGCAGCCTAGGTTGACTGTAGTGTTCCTTTAAATACACAGCTGGAGGGCTAGGGGTGGGAAGTGTAACACTGTTGGCAGAGTGTTTGCCTAATGTACAGGAGGTTCTGAGTCTGAGCCCAGCACGCCATAAGCCAGCAGTGGTAGTGCATCCCTGTAATCTGAGCACTTTGGGCAGATGGAAGCCAAAGGATCAGGAATTCAAGGTCACCCTTAGCAATGGAAGGGGTTTAAGTTCAGCCTGGGATATATGAGACTCTGCCTTAGGGGAAAAAGCACACATGCACTGGCAGTAGTTGCTTATAAACTAAGCCCACCTTGGGCCTTGACCTTCCCACAGCCCAGCCTCTGGCAATAAGAACCACCCTTAAAAAACGGACGTAAGGGGACTGTCCCTGCTATTAATTCCACTGAGCTAAAGAGGCCACAGAATGCAGAAGTATTGCTGGCATCCTATGTCAGTGCTTTGAAAGTTTTTTTTTTTTTAAGCTAGGAACTGTTTCTGTTTAATTTATCCCTAAACACTGTGTTAAGGTCCACAGTGTGGATCAGGTACTTTTCTGAGTGCTGGGGACATGTCCATAGACAAATGGACACAACTTGCTGGCTTCATCTAGTTTAGACAGAAATGTAAGGAGAGACAGACAGCAAAACAAATCAAATAAGTAACATGGCATTTCAGATGATATTAAGCAGTGTCGTGAAAAGAAAGGAGGTGAGTGAGTTGCAGAGGAAAACCACGCAGGAATAAAGAAAGGAGAAGTTGGCTGGGAATGGAAATAGAGGGTAGCCTGGGAAGCCCCCGCTGGTTGGTGGGGGTGGGGGTGGTGAGAAGGAGATAAAAAATACCTACAGGAAGCAAGAGAACAAAGTGCGTATTTCAGGCAGAATTAGGGTGGGCCTCGAGCCAGAGGTTAGGGAGCAGTAGCCGCGACGAGGACAGGTGCACAGGGCTCTGTGGACCATGCTAAAGGGGACAAGCAACAAGAGAGCTCTGGATAGAGGAGAGGCCCAGTCAGAACAAACAGTTAACAAAAGCTGAGGCATTTAATGTTAAATGTTTGTTCTGACTTTTGTGTTAAAAATAGTGAAAGCATATGTGGTGTGGTGTGGTGGTGCATGCTTTTAATCCCAGCACTTGGGAGGCAGAGGCAGGTGGATCTCTCTGTGTTTAAGGCCAGCATTGGCTACATAGCCAGTTCCAGGCCAGCTGGGGCTGGAGAGAGACCCTATCTCAAAAAGACCACAAAGAAAATAGTGAAAGCAAAGAACATGCAGTAGCTTGGACTAGAACAATATTCCTGAAATTTTGTGAGGTTTTCCCATTATACATTTCCAAGGAATTTTTTCAGACATTTCTTCTGAATCTTCCCTCTTCTCCCAGCACACCATGCTCTGAGATATTTCAATCTCTCAGATACTAATAAGTGCATCTGATTATGTATACCTGTGCTTTATATGCAACAGAGTACCACCTATATACCCAGTAACCAATTGCACCCTCTCAGGACAATTTTTCTATTGATGTGTGCATGAGGTGGCAATGCTAGATTACAGGTTCTATTCACCTCCTTTTATCGTTAAGAGTTTACGGTTGAAAATTAAATCATGGGTCTAGAGAGATGACTCAGTTGTTAAGAGCACTGGCTGCCTATGCAGAGGACCCAGGTTCCATTCCCAGCACCCACGGGGCACCTAGCAACCATCTGTAACTCCAGTTTCAGGGGAATCCAACACCCTCTTCTGACTCCATGGGCATTGCACAACACGGGTGCACTTGTACACATGCAGGCAATCCACTCGTACGCATAAAATTTGGGGCTGAGTGTGGTTGTACATACCTGTAATCCAAGCTCTTGGGAGATGAGGCAAGGAAGATTGTCGTGAGTTCAAGTTCATCCTTGAATACACACGAAGGTTCTATCTCACAAAACCAAAAATCAGCCAGACAAACAAAAGTTACCTCGGCCCAAGACGTGCCATATATATGGTCTTATGGGCACAGGAACATCAAAATGTCTGTCCTCCCCTCTCCCCCCAAAATGCACAAAATGTCTTTAAAAGCCTTAAAATATTTGTTTCATTCTTTTATACTGGAAGGCCTGAGATAGCATTGGAATTTTATTCTGTGTTAGACCATGATGATGACACATCAAAAAAAGAGATATGTAAAAAAAAAAACTCAAACTAGGAACAATTCCAAATGATGTTTAGAAAACCCATTCTCTGTGGAATGTGCCCATATCAGTGCTTGTGTGCAGTGTGCAGGTATGTGTGTTGTGTTCTCAGGATTCATGCACCACATTCATCTAGAATGCTCTGTGTTGATACTACATCACGAAGGATAATTAAAAATCAAACAACAGTTGTAGTTTTATGGCTTTATCCTAAGTTTTAACAAACTCCATGTTGTCTAGTAAAATGTTGCTTCTCTTCTTTCCCTTTCTTCTCTGTGTTAGACCAACATAACAAATGAAGTTTAGAACCTTTACCACAGCTGACGCTAATCTTGTGGTATTGACAGGTAGTAAAAGACGAGATGTGATCAAGTGCATTGTCAAGATCCCCAAGTTGGACATACTGATAACAGCCTCTCAGAAAGGCTTCATAACAGTCTTTAACAGCCAGGTAATTTGAAAGTTTGCCTCCCTCCTCCCCGCCCTCCCTTTTCTTCTTTCCTCTCTACTGTTTCATCTATGCATTGTGCACGTGTTTCAGGGAACAAAAATCTCATTTCTAAATTATTCCAAAAAATAAAAACAAAATACTCAGTAAAGAGGAGATTGCAGGGCTGGAGAGATGGCCTAGCGGTTAAGAGCGCCTACCGCTCTTACAGAGGACCCGGGTTCGATCCCCAGCACCCACATGGCGGCCGAGAACCGTCTAAAACTCCAATTCCAGGAGAACTCCAGTTCCAGGGGAATCCGAGACCCTCTTCTGACCTCCGCGGCGTTGCACGACACGGGTGCACAGACTTGCATGCAGACAGTACATTCATACACATACAATAAATAAATAAAATTAATAAAAAAAAATTTAAAAAAAAAAAAGAGGAGATTGCAGAGTCTTGGGGACAGTTTTGAGGTTTCGGTGACTACACTTGACCTTGGTTCTGGGTGTTGTGGTGAATCACGTGACAGCCACACTATGAAAGGATGGTCCTGGGTAGTTTCTCAGATGAAACCACAAATGCATGCAAGCCAAGTGATTTTTTTTTATTTATTTTTTATGTGTATGAGTGTACTGTCTGCATGTAGTTTGGTGCACCCATGTCGTGCAATGCCACAGAAGTCAGAAGAGGGCATCGGATTCCCCTGGAACTGGAGTTAAAGACAGTTCTCAGCTGCCATGTGGGTGCTAGGGATCAAACCCGGGTCCTCTGCAAGAGCAGTTGGTGCTCTTAACCACTAGGCTATCTCTCCAGTCCCCAAGCCAAGTGATTTTTATCATCCAGTCAATAGGAGAGCCTATGGGAACACTGGCCATGGAGTAGGTAAAATGGCTCAAGCTCTAGCACACATTTGGTTGTGACTTGTTTTCATATCTGCAGAATGAGGACACTATGAAGACCAAATTAATAATGAAAATGGAGACACTCTGTGAATAATACATTCATATAACAAAGACATTGCTATCTATTATCAATATTATTTCATTATAAATTTACAAATGTTGAGCTTTCACATTGTGTGTGTGTGTGTGTGTGTGTGTGTGTGTGTGCGTGTGTGTGAGAGAGAGAGAGACAAGGTCTCCCTGTAGCTCCAGCTAGCCTGGAACTCACTCTATAGACCAGGCTGGCCTTGAACTCAAGAGATCCGCCTGCCTCTCTGCCTCCTGAGTGCTGAGATTAAAGGCTTGCACCACCGTGCCCAGCAAGCTTTCACATTTTTAAGATATGAGAGATTACCGTAGAATGTATAATGGTACATCCTATATAGTATTTCTGTGTGAAAAAGATAAAAGCTTAGTGTTAAATATACAATAAAAATTCTAAGTTCATTTCTAACTAGAGACAAATAAATTTAAGTAAATTTATGCAGCAGAGGTCAGAAGAAGGCATTGGATTCCCCTGGAACTGGAGTTAAAGACAGTCTTAGCCGCCCTGTGGGTGCTGGGAATCGAGCCCGGGTCCTCTGCAAGAGCAGTTGGTCCTCGTAACCACTGAGCCATCTCTGCAGCCCCCGAAATCCTTCTCTGTCTCCTTTTCCCCTCAGAACATTAGTTCCCTTCTCATATTTGACCTTTGTATCTTCAAAAACAGAGCTAAGATGAGATCTAAAGAATAATATGAGGAAGAAAATAATGACTGATATTGTAAAATAGTTCTTCATAAGGCTGGAGAGATGGCTTAGTGGTTAAGAGCACTGGCTGCTCCAACCCAGGTTGGATTTCCAGTACTCACATGGCAGCTAATGACCATCTCTAACTACAGGTCCAGCGGAATCCAAAGTCATCTTCTGACCTCCATGGGCATTGCAGGACATGGGCATACTTTCACACATGCAGACATTATACTCATAAAATAAAAATAGTAAATATGTAAAAAATATTTTTAAAATAGTTCTTGATTATAAAGTGAAGTGGGCTTGTCATACCTCTAGAGATGGTACACACGCACACACACACCACTATAGAGAAGTTTGTAGTTGAGCACATGGAAACTCACAAACAGAGATGCTCACCTTCTTATGACTAGAGGAGCTAGACAGATGGCTCAGTGGCTAAGATCATTTCCTATGCAAGCATGATGACCCGAGTTTGAATCCCAAATACCTAATCAAAATGCCACTTGTGGCTGCAAGTCTCTAATATCCCAGAGACAGACAGATCCTAGGAGTTTATTGACCAGCCAGCCAAGCAGTATGCTTCAGGTACAGTGAGAGATCCTGTCTTAAGAGAGTGATAGAGATGGCTCAGCGGTTAAGAGCACTGACTGCTCTTGCAGAGGACCCAGGTTCGATTCCCAGCACCCACATGGCGGCTAAGACCTGTCTTTAATTTCAGTTCAGGGGGAATCAGCCAGCATCTAAATGGCATCTGGCCAGGCCATTTAAGGGATCTTGGGCAGGAAAGCAGGTAAAGAGGAAGTGATGTCACTGACTGACAGTTTTTTGAGGGAGTGGGAAAATCGTTGTGTGCTCTGGGATTGCCAGGAGTAAATACCAGGTCTTGGGGAGAACCAGGCCTAACAGTTACCTGCCTTAAAAAGGACTCATTGGGAGAAAATCATGTGTCTCCCTGTATAGGTCACAGGATAACTTATTGAAATGTAGTCATTAATAACTCCAATATCTTTTAGTGGATGAATCCATAGTTCAGACTTATCTGAAGTAGAATGAATCCAGCTAAGGACTTTTTGGTGATAAAAGACTGAAAATGGGGCTGGAGAGATGGCCTAGCGGTTAAGAGCGCCGACTGCTCTTACAGAGGACCCAGGTTCGATCCCCAGCACCCACATGGCGGCTGAGAACCGTCTGAAGCTCCAATTCCAGGAGAACTCCAGTTCCAGGGGAATCCGAGACCCTCTTCTGAACTCCGCGGCGTTGCACGACACGGGTGCACACACTTGCATGCAGACAGTACATTCATACACATACAAAAAAAAATAAAATTAATAAAAAAAAGACTGAAAATGTCAGTAATAAAAATTATTTCACAAAAGATACATTGTAAAGACTCAAAACATATCCATAAGGGTCATGAAGAAGAAAGGAAGACTTTACACAGGCATTCTCGGAAAGGCACATGCAGGGACGGGACGTTCCTAGTGGCCCTTTGTATTGTTGTAATAAAAGCAACTTGAGGAAGGAAGAGTTTATTTGCGCTCAGGGTTCAAGGTGCAGTCCACCCCACAGGGGAGTCAGGGCCCAGGAGCTTGGAGCAGCTGCTCACGGTGTGTCAGTAGTCAGAAGAGGGCAATGGATTCATGATCACTGCTCCTCAGCCACTTCTCTCTGTTTTATACAGTGCAAGATATTCCCTACTGCCTAGGGAATGGTCCTGCCCATAGTTAAAATGGATCTTCCCAGGTCAATTCACCTAATCACGATAATCCCTCACAGACCTTCTCTGAGGCCAACTTTAATCTACATAATCCCTGGAGGTCCATCTCCTAGGAGATTCTAGAGCCTGTTAAGTTGCCCACACTGACCATCCTAGGAAGGGAAAGAGAAAACCATGTTGTTCTATTCTGCTGTTCACCAACTTCCTAACAAACTAGGTTTTCTTATCCAGAAATAGATTTGTCCCTGGTTGGAAAGCCTTTTGTGTGGAGAGCAGGTGTGGCGAGGGTCCCAGGATGGTGCCCGGGACTTTAGCCAAGTCTTATGGCTAACACCTGAGTCTTATGACTCACGCCTGAGTCTTATGATCAACACCTGATTCCCTCCTACCTCAAAGTAAAGCCACGTCCACCGTTCGAGCTGCGCAGGTGCACCCTGTATACAAGATCAGGCCAGATGATACCAATAGACTGAGGCCACGTAACCTGGGCTGGGAAGGTGGATAAATAAAGGGACTTTCTGGTCTTGGGGAGAAGAGAAGCTTGGAAAAAGCAGAAGCTTGGAGAAAAGATGTGCCTGAATAATAAACTGCTTTGAGAAGAACTAGCGGGAGGTGCTTTGTTTCTGTGGGTTCATACAAGTGCTCCCTACACTTTTGGCCTCCTCAGATGAAAAACAGTCTGTGGGTGGCTCTGAGAAGCAATTATAGAGCTCTGTCTGATCTGATCTACTTTTTTCTTCACATAATTCTTTCCTTCTGGGGAGGTTTTTTTTGTTTTGTTTTGTTTTCTTTTCTTTTTGGCTTTTTGAGACAGGGTCTCCCTTTAGTCCTAACTGGCCCGGAGGACCAGGCTGGCCTTGAACTCACAGAGATCTGCCTGCCTCTGCCTCCCGAAGTGCTAGGATTAAAGGGGTGCACCACCACGGGGACCCATTTTTGAGACATTTCCCAAGACCTTCTGAGCTAGCAGAAGAAACTGGGTCATTGAAATAGATAGCTCTGCTTCTCTTCACTTCCAGAGTATGAGAACTGCTTCTCCCTTCTCCTCACTAGCTCTCTGCTTGACCCTTGTTTGTGACATCAGCCCAGTGCCTAGAGCCAAATACTCACTCTCAGTTACTGAATAAAAGACAGGGCTCCTGGAGAGAATGTTTAAGACCTCCAGTAACTTGAGAGATCTTTCAGATGAAACAATGCTATGTTTTTCTACCTTGCTATGTCCATATTGCTTTGTTTAGCTTTCTTTGATATAGTCATTTTGTTGCTGTATTATTTTGTATTTTTTAACTTTTGGTATCAAATGTTGCCCTGAATACCTGAAAACAGTGAGGTGGTTTGCATGAGGAAAGAACAAAGTAATAGGTAAAATCCAAGAATGGTCAGAGCACAGTCACTGTAGTTAAGCACTGCAGTCAAAGAGGTGGAAATCTTGCTCTGTGTAAACTGCATCGTATTACTACACCAGCTATATGTGTCTAGGGTAGAAAAAGTAGCAAGGAAACTCTCCAAAGGAAGGTTGATCAGTGAGACCAAACCAGAAGACAGTGTGTGGTCATAACTTTATTTTTTTTTTTCATAACTTTCTTATCCTTAATGGGAGTGTCAACTAGGTTTCATTTTTCTCTCTCTTTACGCATAGATGAGAATTCAGACCAGCATCACTATTACAGTAAGTACATTTAAATATTTTTTTATTTATATCAAAGTTAGTTCTGTGATGGCTCTTCTACAATTAATCAAATTCTCAGTAAAGTGCCTGCTTGAATAGGCTCTAACACTACTGCATTGGGGCTGGGAAGATGACTTAGTAGGGAAAGTGTTTGTCGTGGCAGTGTGAGATCTTAGTTCATATCCCCAGTGCTCATGTAAAGATGGACATGGTAGTATGTGTCTGTCATCCTGGTGCATATATGTGGAGATGGGAGCCGGAGACAGGAGAAATCAGAGAAGCTTGCAAGCTGGCTAGAATACCGTAGGCAACAGCAACAAGAGCCTGGGTCTGAGACAAGACTGAATGTGTACTAACCAATACCCGAGGTTAGCATACACACACACACACACACACACACACACACACACACACACCATGAAATTTTTATCTTTTTAAAAAAGACACTGTGGGGCGGGAGAGATGGCCTAGCAGTTGAGAGCGCCAACTGCTCTTGCAGAGGACCCAGGTTCGATCTCCAGCGCCCACATGGTGGCTGAGTACTGTCTGTAACTCCAATTCAAGGAGAACTCCAGTTCCAGGGGAATCTGGCACCCTCTTCTGACCTCCGTGGCATTGCACAACACGGGCTCACAGACCTGCATGCAGACAGTACAATCATACACAAAAATAAATAAATAATAAATAAAAATTTAAAAAGATATTGCATAGATTACAAATTTATATTTATTGATTAGGTTCGAAACTAATCCTTGGCCAGTAGCATAGAAGGGCCCACACCTTCCTTCCTGGAGTTAAATTATCTGCAGAGAATTGTTCAGAAACTGGTTTCCTGTTGGAATTTTAATTAAAAGCATCTAAATTTTTTAGAGTACCCACTGTTAAGAAACGTTAAGAGGAGCTGGATAGATGGCCTAGCGGTTAAGAGCGCCGACTGCTCTTGCAGAGGACCCGGGTTCGATCCCCAGCACCCACATGGCGGCTGACAACCGTCTTTAACTCCAGTTCCAGAGAAATCTGACACCCTCTTCTGACCTCTGCGGCATTGCACGACACGGGTGCACAAACCTACATGCCGACAGTACATTCATACACGTAAAAAATAAATTTAAAG
Source organism: Rhizomys pruinosus (assembly GCA_009823505.1). NCBI lineage: Eukaryota > Metazoa > Chordata > Mammalia > Rodentia > Spalacidae > Rhizomys > Rhizomys pruinosus. The sequence goes on from VZQC01007506.1 coordinate 492,454, forward strand.
AATTTTTTTTTAAAAAAGAGACGTTAAGAAAGAAAACATAACCCAGATTATGAGAACAACATGGAAATAATTTGAGAACATGTTAGTGTAAGCTTGAAACCGCTGTGAAAATTCTGCAATTTTGTAATTCACCTATTCCATTACTGTTCACTAATCTGAACAGTAATCTTGTGGCCCATGACAAACTGCAGCGTCTTGCTTTCTGAGCTCCCCTGTGGAGAGCTGGGAGAATGCTGGAATTTTTCATCCTCTTTGTTTACACCAAATGAGTACACTGAACTACCAAGAGGCTCGGTACTGGCTGGCAAGGGATCCTGGACTCTCGTTAAACCTTGAGCCTCCATTTTTTTAACAACAAATCCATTAGAATTCCTGGTGGTTATATGGGAAGATTCAAGTGCATGCCACGGAGGCCCACAGCAGTTTCTGGCACTCAGGCAATCAGTGGAAGCTGCTGCTTCTCCTTAGTGCTGTTGCCATTGTCAAGACCCAAGACAGACTCCTGGAACAGTTTATCAGTCACCTGAGTAGCAGGGCCAGCACACTTGCATAATCAGAGCCCTGAATCTAATCTCCTAAGAAACTGTCTCAGGCCAGCAAAATGACTCAGCAAGTAAAGTTACTTGTTACCAAACCTGACTCACATGATGAAAGGATAGAACCAATTCCTATAAGTTGTCCTATGACTCCTCACAATTAAATAAATGCAATTAAATTTTTTTAAAAAAAAGAAATGTTCTCATAGAGTGAATAGCTCAAAAGCTGACTGCCCGCCCAGCTGCTTGCTCTTCTAAACCGTAATCCCCATGGTGTCCCTGGCGTAAGCTGAATCAGTCTCCTGCTGACAATGCTGAGACACAAAGGGTAAGGGGAGCTGTTTACACTTTCCTTACACCACTCAAAGGGGATGCATTGCAACCTCCCATGCTAGATGCAGCTTCCAACGTCAATAACCCACTAATTGGTATCCAAAAAACATGTAGTAGAAGGAAACTCATTGTAATTCCCAATTCCCTCTCCCTCTCCTCTTCTCTCCTTCTTCTCCCTTTCCTTCTCTATCTCCTTCTTCCTTTCCCTCTCTCCTCTCTCTCCCACCCCAGTGCTGGAGATTGAGCCTTGGCACCCGGGCCTCAAGCCTGTCTAACAAGTGCTCTGTCACCCAGCTGCATCCCTAGTCCTATGACCTCCAATTCTGTGTTTTTCTATCAGGATACCTCCTGGATTACAGGCTGTGATTACCTTGGCCAGCTGAAGCAAATTGTCGCCACTACAGAAAGGACCATTATTGTCTGGGATTACAAAGCTCAAGGGAGCAGCCAGGTACTTACTGCGTGGGGAGAAATAATAGAAGGAAATGAGACTGTCAGTTTAGTGTGGGTAAATGAGCCAACCACTTGCTAGTGAATGCCATATATATAAAATGAGAGAGAGATGACTTAACTAATCACTTAGATCAACTTCGCCATCAGTACATTGTGATGAGAGGGAAGGTCATTGCATTTAGGGTTTCAGTCAGGATTATTTTTCTGTTTTGATTTTGAGAGGAAGAGGCAATTCTTTGGGTTTCCGTTATTATTGAATTTTTCTCTTGTTTTTAATGTATATTTTTATTGAATTTTTATATATTTAATATATATTTAGATCCCTCCCCTATGTGCACCCCCCAGGCCTCTCACAGGATTTCATGAATTCTGTCATATATGTTAAGGCCTCTCAAGTGAAGTTTGTATACCTAGATATCCCTAGAGTTCATCTACTAGAGCCTGGTCAGCCTATTTAGTGTTCCTCTCTTAAGAAGACCAGCTCCCCCTCACCCAGCAGTGATCGGCTAAGGTTCTGGCATCCTGCCCATTTCCCTAGCTCTATGCTGGTATTTGTGTGCTCGAGTCTGCCTGGGTCTTGCGCATGCTGTTACCTTGCTGTAAGTCTATATGAGCAAATTAACCAGGAACCTGGGAGGATTCTGCCCCCTTCTGCAATGGTCCCTGATCCCTGGGTGGGTGAGGTTTAATATAGGAGTCCTATTCAAGGGACACACACTCTGTAGTCTCTTATTCTCCATACTTTTGGCCAGTTGTGTCCTTTTTGTTCCACACCTTTGTTGCAGGAGGAAGCTGCACTAGTCATAGTTGAGAGATGCATTAGTATTTTCTCTATCACCTGTTCCATGATATTCCACAAGCCTTAGGTATAAATGTGATGTGTCACTTAGGATTGGGCATCTCACAGACACTTATTCTCTGTGTACAACCAGTTGTGGAACTCTCTACTAGACTCTTTTATAAGAGAAACTTCTTTGAAGAGTAGTGACTGGTATAATTGTCTGTAAATATAAGTATCCATATTTAGCATATAGTAAGAAATTACCCTTGTCTAGGGATGTGACAGATGTAGAGTTTTCTCTAGTGTCTATGACCTCTCCAGCCATGTATATTCGGATGTGTTTACAATACACACATGAGTTCTCTCCTGTTGCATGGACTTCAAGTCAGATTAGGTAGCTGTTGATTACCCCAAGATAAAAGTGCCATTACTTGCACCAATAGTTTCCTGTTCCAGTCATTGTTGTGGTTATTAAGCTTTAAAGCTGGGCTTGGACCATTGACTGATTTTTTTTTTTTCCCTTACCACCTGTATTAGTTACTTTTCTGTTGCTGTGATAAAGCACCATGACCAAGGAACTTATAAAAGGAAGAGTTTATTTGAGCTACGATTGGCGGTTCCAGGGAATTAGAGTCCATTGTGGCGGGAGGCGTGACGGCTGGATCTGGAGCAGCAAACCGAGGGTCACATCTCGCAAAGAGCACAGGAAACAGAGAGAGGGTGACTGTAGACCACGAGGCTTGTTAAAACTCACTAAGCCTGCCCCCAGTGACACACTTCCTCCAGCACCGCCACACACCCCAAGACCTCTAAAACAGCGCCACCAACTGGAGACAAACATCTGAATACCTAGAGCCTATGGGGGACACTTATTCAAACCACCACACCACCATACATAGTTCCTCTAAAACCATGAGAGGTATTCTTGAAGGAGGAGGCTTCCAGGTCAATTCTAGCTCCATTGCTCCAAGTAGGAGGCTTCCAGGTCAATTCTAGCTCCATTGCTCCAAGTTCTGTGTGCAAAGTATGTCCTGTCTTCAGCAATAGAATTGTAACTTCAAGTTCTGGCCAAGACAAAGCTCCATAATCTCTTCCCTCTCCAAACTTTTTGATATTAATTTTTTTTTTTTGGTCTTTTTGAGACAGGGTCTCCCTGTAGCCCCAGCTGGCCTTGAGCTCACTCTGTAGACCAAGCTGGCCTTGAACTCACAGAGATCTGCCTGCTTCTGCCTCCCAATTGCTAGGATTAAAAGCGTGCACTACCAAGCCCGGCTTAAACATGGTTCTTAGCTGCCATGTGGGTGCTGGGAATCAAGCCTGGGTCCTTTGCAAGAGCAGTCAGTGCTCTTAACCACTGAGCCATCTCTCTAGCCCTATATATTAATTTTCTAATCTAGAGTTACCTTCCTTCTGCTTCCTCTCTTCCTATCAGTTCAGGTCCCAAATCAAAGGTCACCTCCCCTATCCATAGAATCTAATCTAATGGAGTCCTCCCATCTGTACACAGCACTGTCCCAATTAATTTCCTTAAGTGCAAAACCTATTATATGCTCCGTTTAACTCTTTAGTCTTCCCTACTCACAAGGTAGCTCCACCAAGTCAGGAACCTTAGGTTCATCACCCTACAGCCATGCCTAGAATAACTGTTAGCACATGGTTGGTGCTCACAAGATAGTTTCTGAATATCCTAAACGAACCTCTAAGTGTTTCAACTCTTGCTCATTGTAAGGAAATAGAACAAATAACAAAAATTAAAATATCTTAAATGGAGACTGAGTTCTGGAAGAATAGTCACCCAGCCCACTAAACTATTTCATTAATACAGAATCAGCTTGAAAGTAATTGTTTGATAAAAGTTTTTGGATAAACTTGGATGTTAGGATATGTTTTTTTCCCCAATAATTTGTTATGTGTTTTGGGGGCCTTGCCTACCATACATGAGGCCCCTAGATTTGATGCCTAGCACCCTATAAACTGGGTATGGCAGCACATACCCATAGTCCCAGCACTTGGGCGATAGAGGGAAGAAGACCAGAAATTCAAGCCACTCTAGAATTCATAGGGAGTTTGAAGTCAGCCTGGGCCACATGAAATCCTGCCTCAAAAACCCATTAATTGTGGAACTTTCCTTTTCTGCTATCCAGTTGTATGTTAGTGGCCTGACTGCTTTTTATGTCTGTATTTACTTACAAATCCAAGCGAAGGCAATTCACAGCCATGCTTCCTAAAGCCTTATTACCTGTTCGGCCAGAGTGAGTTACTCTACTCCTTTCCCCACAAAATATCCAAAAGTATAAAGCTGGCTTCACAGTGAGTATTCATTTCTTTTTGTTTGTTTAATTTTCCCTATATTTTTCAAGTTCTTTTTATCAGTGTGGGAATATCTAAAATGAGAAATGTTACAGAATAAATGTTTTACCAAATAACAGGGAAACCTTTTTATTTTTCTTTTTGTGTATGTGTTACTGGAGATAGAGCTCACCTGCTAAGCTTGTGCTTTACTATTGAGCTAAAACTCCAGCAAGGTGTGTTGTTACTTAGAGCAATGTAACAGCTCATTCAAAGCACTCTTCTGCTTCCAGGGGCAATATTTCGTCATCAAGCCCATGGACCACTGCCTGCTCTGTGTGTGTGTGGTGCCCATACTTGACCAGCTCTGCAGAGATGAGATCCTGCTGGGAGATGATGGGGGGTTTGTGAACAAGTTCACTTTAAACAGCGATGACTTTGGACTCAAACAGACAAAGACCAGAAAGAAATTACAAACTCAGGTCTTAGACTCCAAGAACTTTAAAAGGTAAAGGTATCACATGAATGTGCCACTTGCTTTAATAATTATAGACATTATTTAGTTATATACATATATAGTGAAAACAAGATGCAAGATCCAGAATATAAATCTGAGACTCAAAGCTAAACAAGTAATAGGTTTTTGTTTTTGTTTTTTGTTTTTTCCCTTTTTGAGTCAAGAGTCTCCCTGTAGCCCCAGCTGGCCTGGAACTCATTATGTAGACCAGGCTGGCCTCGATCTCACAGACATATATCTGCCTGCCTCTGTCTCCTGAGTACTGGGGTTAAAGGTGTGCACCACCATGCCCAGCAAGTAGTGCTCCTTAAGCTAGGCTTGGTGGCACATACCTATAGTACCAGTTTCTGGAAGATGGGGGCAGAATTATGAGTTTGAGGCTAACCTGGGCTACACAGTAAATTCGAGGCTGGCTTGGGCTTACACAGCAAGCTCTCTGTCTTGAACAAATAGAAGAGAAGACTTGCTTCTCATCTCAAGAAACTTCTAAGATAATAGGGAAGACACAGAATTAGCAATTGAAATTCCTTGTTTCAGTCCCTTGGCAACTAAAATCTATAGGCATTTGAATGGGTTTGAGAAACTGAATAGTTAAATTATGCAAAAAAGAGATACATGTATTATATAAGTAGAAGTATATTTAGCAATCAAATATGGAAAATTCTTAATAGAAAAGCAATGGATATAAGTCTAAAAATAAATTTGAGTATATGTCAAAATAAATTTGAGTATATGCCGAATTAAACCTCTTAGATATCTGTAAGTCCATTTAAAAACTAAATAACTACTTGGAATAAATATCACAGATATGAGAGAGTGGGTTGGCAGTCTTTAATAAGTCTTAGAATTCTATTAAAAACAATTCTCTAAGGGAAAAATAAGCAAAGACCATGAACAGATGGTTCACATGCATGTACGCATAATGCAAGTCAGTAATCAATGTACATTTCAAACTGATCATCAGACAAAACTTATCACTAATTGGTGAGGTAGTGGGTGATTATTACTGTCTTCCTGACAATGGCAAAGCTTTTAGAGTAAAGTATATATCACCTTTATTATTAGAAAAACATGTTATGCATTAAATGTTTTCCTTATTAATCAAGGAGTACAATGTAAAATAAGGTACTTTTATAACTTTTCACTTACTGTGAAGTGGGTGGTTTCAAATACCATTTGTGGGAGTGCAAGTTGCATCAACCTTTCTGGAAAGCAAATAGGGAAAGACAGCCAAGTGCCTTAATAAGTATTGATGCCCTGGGACCCAGAGTCTCTATGGGCTCAAAAAGTAAGTCTGATCCTTATGACATCATTCCTAATGGTAAATTGCCTACTGTACAGCAATGGAGGGATAGTTTACTTAAATGACTAATCATTTTCATAAATAATTCTCACTATATAATGTATAAATAATACTGCTATGTAAATTATATCAATATTAATGTATGTTATAGATATTTATATACATATTTAATGTATTTATATGTAAAATACATTTCTTTGCCAAGTGTGGTAGTATACTCCTATAATCCCAGCACTGAGAGACTGAGGCAGGAGGATTGCTGAGCTTGAGGCCAGGTTGGGCTAGATATGAATCTGAAGCTAGCTTAGCTAGAAGACCCTACCTCAAACAAGTAAAGAACAAATAAAGACATTTTGACATATTGCTAAAAATATTTATGCTATTAAAGATGCTCAATATATCATAGTATATCATATTTAAAGATTCCATGTACTGATTAAATAATATTTAAAATATTTAATAATTTGATGTTGAGAAAATTTATAATATGTTATTTTAAAAAGACTTATCTGGGGGCTGGAGAAATGGCTCAGTAGTTAAGAGCACTGACTGCTTTTGCAGAGGACCTGGGCTTGATTCCCAGTAGCAACATGGCAGCTAGGAGCTGTCTTTAAGCCAGGCATGGTGGTGCATGCCTCTAATTCTAGCACTTGGGAAGGCAGAGGCAGGTGGATCTCTGTGAGTTCAAGGCCAGCCTGATCTTCAGAGTGAGTTCCAGGCCAGCTGGGGCTATAGGGAGACCCTGTCTCAAAAAAAATAAATAAATAAATAAAAAATAAAAGATAAATAAAAAGACTTATCTGGGTTTGAGGGTGTGGTTCAAAAGAGAGCTTGCCTGGCATGAGTGAGATCCTGGATTTGATCATTCATACATAATTATCTGAGTACAAACAGATGAGTTGTGTTTTGTAGATACAGCACATATGTGTATGTGCTCAGGTATATATTTCTATTTACAAAAACATTGAATATGAACAACCCAAGTATTAAAGGTGATTCTCAATGAGACTTCAAAGAAGTTTCATTTTCTTCCCCATTGTTAGAACTCTAGAATGACACAGTAGTCAAGAAACTACCTCCATTTTTCATATCTGAGCTGTTACTTAGTCCCACCAAAGGACCAGACTTCAAAGGTGACTTCTTTGTGTGGTGTGCTACCCTGTGTGCTAGGAGCCTTCCAGCCATGATGGGCCCAGAGAATAGAACCTTCTCAGAGGTAGGTGGGCCACTTGTCAGAAGTCCAGGGTCCATCTTGTTTTTCTTCCCATTAGATATGTCAGAAATGAGCGTAGGGAATGGGTGGAAGTGAAGACTCTGGGTATGGCTAAACGGGTGCTAATTCACATTAGTTCCTCAGGGGAAAATTTTTACCGATGATGATCAGCATGTAGTCTACTAAACATTTTAAGACTCAAGTGTAGGTATAGGCTGAGTATTGAGGCATTTTCTTCCCCCAAGAAATACTGAAACCAGACAGAATGACACATATTAAGGCCAAAATGATGGTCAAATTTAAGAACGATCATCAAAGTTTTCCTTCATGTTGACATTCTTAGATTTTATTTATTTTAATTCAGTAAGGATGTGTGGGTTGTTTCTATTGTCTGATGTTCCTTTAATCATGCATGGCTGCAATCCACACAATATTCTTCCCCCCCTAGAACCAGGCTGGCAGTTCTATAGGACTGCGAGCTTCAAGGCTGTCTCCTACCTACAGGTAGACAGTCTCTAGGCTTAGCTCTGGCAAGGAGGAGGGGGAGGACCACGAGAAAGTTACTCCATGGGAAAAGAAAGACATGGACTCAGAGAAAGTCTGTGAGATAAACTCTCTGTTTTATTCATGCCAGCAGTGTGTTTATATACCAAAGGTTACTGTGCTCTGGACAGGGAAGTGTGGGGGGCAGGTGGAAGGAAGGGGCGAGCCACCTTGGCTCCTACCAGGGGGCTGCAGAGCTCCTGTTTGTGCAACTGGTAAACTAGAGGTGTGGCATTTTGCTCAATACCTCAAGGGAAGGGGCCATCCAGTACTGGAACTTTGCAGAGATAGGCAAGGCAAGAAAACATTGCAATATTCTGAAACTTTCAGAGCTATAGATAACTCACAGAGACAACTGAATGCCCACAGAGATATCAGATAACTCTCGGAGGTTCTGCACGACAGGTCTTACAGGTCCTTGCCTTGAGCCAGGCAAAGTTTCATTGCTACAACCCCTCCTTTGTTTTTTAATTAAAATGGAGCGGTAATGTTGTAGTCTTCCAGGAGATATTTTGGGATGAGCTGTTACTGGACTAAAGACATTTGAGCTGTAACCCCAAACTGGCTTTTGACAGACCTGAAAGTCAACTTTCTGAGGTGAGAATTAGTTTTAACAAAAAGGACTATTATGGTGGCCTAGGGGAACTTAGGTTGCAGGTAACAGAGCTTTTGTTAAAAGGATCTTTCTCTGAGCACAGAGGCAGCAAAAGGCTATAGGCCAGTTGCTATGACACTTAAGTGCACTTACACCTATTGATTTAAACATAGAAACTGATGCCAGTGCATTGCAAACTGAGTATAAGAGATGCAAAGAGACCCACTGAGTATGTAACTTTGCCCTAAGTGGTGGAACTCTAAAAATGACAAAGAAAAAGTAGTATCTTTTCTCCCACTAAAACACACAGGTACATGAGTGACATAGTCTTTAACATTGCTTGTCTGACATAGTCTCTAACATTGCTCTCTTACATATAAAAACATACAAAGTCATACAGGTATGTGAATAACATTATCTCTAAAAATAACATTGCTTGTCCTATACATAAAGACATACAAAGGCATACAAAGACATACAGCTATGCGAATGACATCTCTTATAAGAGTAACATTCCTTATCTTATACATGAAATCATACAGATATTACTTGATACCCCTTTTACCATAGATGGTGTTTTCTTACTTGTACCCCCAAAGTCCCACACCTGGCTGGAGAGATCTGTGCATGTAACTACATTGATGGAACAACGTTCAGTCACAATTGTCTCCTGTAGGTTTTTTCTTTAGCCAGCAGTCTCCAGGCTTTTTTTTTTGGGGGGGGGGCAGGTGAGAAAGAGGAGTAAGCTATTTTTGTTGTTGAAGATAGCACCCAGGTTGTCTCAGTCTTTTTCCAGCAGGAGGCTGGCTACTCAGCTCTGGCTTTTAGCTTCTCTGGAGTTGTGGATTATGCCTGGAGGCAAAGTGAAAAAGCAGCTGCAGATGGCTTATTGCAGAAATGGAATACTGGCTTTCAGGGGTGCCTTTTGCAATTTTACAGATGGAATATGAATAGTAAGAGCATAGGCAGTTAAGTTAACATTATTTATCATACTAGGTTGTGCTGCTGGCATGGCACAGGTGGTTAAAGATACTATTTTTTTATAATACTGTGGGTAGAAAAATACCTCATTTATCATTTCAGTAGATAAACGGATGAAGGCTTATTAAAGTTCTTTTTAAGAATAACATAGATTAGCCCTTTAATTTTGAGTTTGAAAAACAGAATAATATGTTAGTTTAGTACTTGAAATTATTGATGGCCCATTTTTAGACATGGTAGATTTATTAGGCCTGATTTTTAGCTTAATAAAAGACAGCCATGATATTTTTTACTGATGTAATTGGCTGTTGGGAGAAATCCCAGCCGGTATAGTACCTGTCCTTGATACATATTTAATAGATGTTTTTGAGAAATAGAATATCTTTCCAAGAGATTTTATGTCTCTTAATGTAAGAAAGGAGTTAATCTGTCTTTGGAGGACATTACATTAATTTTACCTTATTTTAGGAGAATATCTTTTTTCTGAAAACCATAGTACCACATACATACCCATACAAGAACTGATGTACTGAGGTTTATTGTTGATGAAGAGGTGAAATACTGCCTTTTAAGGCTAAATTATCTTGTAGATAAAAAGGGATGTTATACATAACATTAAAAAAGACATTGGTCACATCAACAGTTGAGAGAAAAAAATAAAAATAAAAAGACATTGGATATACATTAATGTCAAGGCTGATACCTGAAAATTTAGTATTGATTAGAAGTAAAAGTAACTTATAGTTTACATACATTTAAGTGTGACCAATGTTTTATGTTGACAGTATTAGACCAATTTTTTAAACAACATAAGTGATTTTAGTTTACCATTATCCCATGTGTGACTAGATTTTGAACATAAGTAAAAATAATTTAGAGGACCCTCAATTAAGTATACATTGTGATCTTTAAGNCATATATATATATATAATATATATATATAATTTTAACCCTTATATATATTACAATTTTTAGATGCATAACTTTAAGGTATAGATTTTACAGAATGGGTTCTACAGATCCTATTGTGTGTTGGTGGGTCACATCCAGTAGATGACAGTACATACTTAATAAAACTTTGTACCTGTGTAAATTTATATTTACCCTTTATAAATTATTTAATTTACCAGCTGTTTAAATATACTGGCAGACCTGAGTTAGGGAAAAATTAATTTTGGTTTAGAGTTAGCCTTTACTAAATTTATGTAAATAGAAAAATCACACAAATTAATTTTTTAACCAAAACCTAAAAATGACAAATAATTGTTAAAGAACATAAATTAGTTTTAATTAATTTTTTGTTAGACCAAAGTGGTTTGAAAAATCTTCATACAAACTTGTCTTTCTGAAACATAATGGTACTAAATTTTGACAGACATGGATTAAGATGACTTGTTATTTTTGTTTGGTGGTAGATTACAAAACCACATGGTCTGGGGGGGGCTGTGAATTTTAAAAATTGTAAAAACAAATTTAAAAGACTCCAAAATTATCCAGGACCTCCTTTAATTAATTTTAGAATAGTTTAATATCCTTGATTGACTGACCTTGAAATGCCTAGTACTTATTAATTGATCAGTTGTGCACAACTCGTTTAAAGATGTTTTTGGGTACCCATGTATCAAATTTAGAAAAGCATGCTTGAGATGGAATTTCACTTAACAGATTTATATGGCCATTTTAAGATATATTATCTCGAGATAAAAATTGATGTGCAAGGAGCAGTACAGTTAATTCTGAACAAGTATCATGAGAAAGAACACAGTAAAGTCCAAAGGTACATTTTTTTAATATCTTTTGGGAAAACCTAAATCAAAAAGACCTGGAACCATACTGAAACTTTCTGATCACCATGAAGCACCTTGTGAAATGTAGTTTTTTGGCCTGGAAGGAAAGGAAATAAAAATGGCCACAACAGGAATTTGAGACTGCAACAGGCCCAAGGAACTCTGGAAAATGTAGTTTTGCTCTTGAGCCTGGTAGCTTTTTCTTTCCTGAGAAATGATTTTGGTTATAAATTTTTGTAGCTCTGAGTTGGGGCTACATTAATGGGAAATGCCTGTATATGAAGGTCTTGGTTATCCCTGATCTGGCTTGGTTTTTGTGTAGCAGAGAGGGAAGTACCTGAAGGGCTGGGTGCTTCTGGCCCTTTAAGGAAAAGTGGCTGAGGATGAAAGGGAGAGGCAGCGCTGTGTGGCCCGCAGCCTGGGGCTGAGTGAGGATCCGCATCTGTGCTCATCTGGGTCCCTGCATGGCATCACGTGGTTCCCTGCCGGCTCCCAGCACAGCGCTCCGGCTCTTCCTTGCACCTGTGGCATGCCGGCTCCTCGACCCACTGGGAATGCAGTGGAGCAGTCACCACAGCCGTTTGGATATTCTTATTAATCTGTTTTGTTACCATTGGGTCTTCTGGTGTGCCTGTTTGTTTTGCATGATAAAGAAAGGCAGGAAATGCTAGTGGTTAGGGAAAAAGACAGTTCAAAGACTTACCTCACAGGAAAAGAGAATATTTCCATGGAGGCGTGCCAACAGCCTGGCCGTATAGAGGAGAAATACTGGAAGACAGATTGAAAGATTAATCTCGGCCGGGCATGGTGGTGCACACCTTTAATCCTAGCACTTGGGAGGCAGAGGTAGGCAGATCTTTGTGAGTTCAAGGCCAGCCTGGTCTACAGAGTGAGTTCCAGGACAGCTGGAGCTACAGGGAGACCCTGTCTCGAAAAGACAAAAAAAAAAAAAAAAGATTAAGAAAGAATTTTTTTCCATGGAGATAGGCCAAAGCCTGGCCACTACCCTGAATCCTACTTTCAGGGGGGTTACTTTCTCCTTCACAGTGAACCCTCTAAGATTTTCCCCTCTTGTGAGGGGAAAGAGTGCTGAGAGAGAGATATCCCGAGGAAATACTTTTTTTATTCTTCCTTCTGTTGGTGGAGAGTCAAGCCACACATTTTGGGAGCCAGTTGTGGGTCATCTGACGTTCCTTTAATCATGCGTGGCCACAATCCACACGACATTCTTCCCTCCTAGAACCAGGCTGGCAGTTCGACAGGACTGAGAGCTTCAAGGCTGTCTCCTGCCTGCAGGCAGACTGTCTCTAGGCTTAGCTCTGGCAAGAAGAGGGAGGGTACCATGAGAACGTTACCTGATGGGAAAAGAAAGACACAGACTCAGAGAAAGTCTGGGAGATAAACTCTTTTATTTATGCCAGCAGTGTGTTTATATACCAAAAGTTACTGTGCTCTGGGCAAGGAAGTGGGGAGCAGACAGAAGGGAGGGGTGAGTCACCTTGGCTGCAGAGTTCCTGTTTGTGCAACTCGTAAACTAGAGGTGTGACATTTTGCTCAATACCTCAAGGGAAGGGGCCATCTGGTTCTGGAACCTTGAAGAGATAGGCAAGGCAAGAAAACACTGCAATATCCTGGACCTTCTGGAGCTATAGATAACTCAGAGACAACTGAATGCCCACAGAGATATCAGATAACTCTCGGAGGTTTTGTGGGACAGGTCTTATAGGTCCTTGCCTTGAGCCAGGCAAAGTTTCATTCCTACAAGGATGTGGCTAGCAGGCTTCTTATACACAACATTGTACAAATTAAAGAATTAGCCAACTTCTGGAGTTTAAAATTAAGCAAAATCTAGGATGATAAATGGTATATTTTCTACTGCATTCAGTTCCATGCTGTACAACTTTCATGCCTGGAGCCACAGACACATCTGTTTCTCAACTAGAAGGGACATGGTATTAAGAATCTTACCCTGTCTACGGCCATACCACCCTGAACGCGCCCGATCTTGTCTGATCTCGGAAGCTAAGCAGGGTCGGGCCTGGTTAGTACTTGGATGGGAGACCGCCTGGGAATACTGGGTGCTGTAGGCTTAAAAAAAAAAAAAATCTTACCCTAATCATTATCATATCCTTGGTACCAATGGTTCAGGAGGTGTTCACTAATGGCTTGTGACAGAAGAAATGAATAACCTTTTAAAATGAATAAATATAGTCTCCTTCCTAGTTATTAAGAATGTTTGGGGGTTTTAGAAAACATAGTATTGTGAGTTTAAATTTTTGTCTTTTATTTATTTGTGTGTGTGTGTGTGTAGGGTATGCATGGGAGCCTACGGGCACACTCACCTGTGCATGCATATGCAGAGGCTAAAGCAGAATGTGAGGTGTCTCCATTGCTCCCCACTGTATTGCCTTAAAGCAGGATCTCTCACTGAACCAGAAGCGTGTTCTTTCAGCTAGGCTTTCTGGATAGCCCAGTAAGCTCTCATGATCCACTTTTTTCTGCCCCTCAATGTTGGGGCTACAGGCACATGGAGACGTGTATGCTGGAGATCCAACTCATGCCTAAATATTTGCAGAGCAAGTATTCTTCCCCATTGAGCCATCTCCTCAGATCCTTATTTTCTTTTATATTTATATTTCACTGTGTAAACTCATCATATACAGCATTATGTTACACAAGGACCTCTTTATAAAAGTGTGGTGCATGCTGAGCGTATCTCCACTCAACACTCCCTTATTGTTCCCTTTTTCCCCCCCTCATTTGTTCCCCTAGACAGTTACATGGAGATGAATGCTGGCACTCATCTTTTATTCCATCCAGAACCCAACTGATGGCGTTGAGCCGCCCATGTTCAAGGTGCTCCCCTCGTCATTTAAACCTCTCTTCACAGACCCATGGAAGTTTATGGCCTAGGTTATTCTAGGTTCAATCAAATCAACAGTCACACTTTGAATGCTGAATTTACAAATCAATATTTGACAAGAGTCTTTTAAAGTTATTTTTTCCACTTTAAATATGCTAGATTAGGGAAAGTTAAATAAGTAAAAATGGTATAATGCATAGAGCTGTACTGTAAACATAGACTTTAGCATGGTTCATAGTTGTGATTTGGGTTAAAATCAAGTGAAATACTGGGGAAAAAGAACCCCAATATTGTGAGCATGTGAATCTAATGTAACACTCCCCCATCTCATTCCCAGTGTTAAAAGGAAGCTACATAATGATTGGGTTGTGAAAATCAGATTCATCCCATTTCTGAACTGCTTTGGATCCTGCTCCTTGGACAGTGTCCATTCATTAGTTTTGGAATCCTTGAAGAGACTTGAGGACAATTTGTAAGTACCAGTTTCTCTACATGAGCATTCAGAGACTTTCAGGATTTTTAGAATGATAAGTCTATTGCAACCTTACAACTTTCAGAATGGTTTCCAGAATAACCAAGTATTAACTATTCCCTTAGCTTGACAATGCTAATTAGACCTTCAGGTGGAAATGAGTCATGTAAACCTGAATATGTTGTGTCTTCCTCAGAGCAGTTTTGCTCAAACATTATTTACTGGAGAATGGAGAATGTAATACAATGCTACAGCATGTGAGGTCCTGGGTTCCATTTTTAGAACTGGAAGGAATTATTGTTTATTGATATAATATATTGCTTTTTAAAAGTATTTTATTTATTCTTTTTTGGGGGGTCTTTTTGAGACAGGGTCTCTCTACGGCTCTGGCTGTCCTGGAACTCTCTCTGTAGACCAGGCTGGCCTTGAACTCACAGAGATCTGCCTACCTTATTCTTTTTGTTTTATGTGTAGGAGTATATTGCCTACATGTGTGTAAGTGCACCCATGTTGGGCAATGCCCACAGATGTCAGAAGAGGTCATCAGGTTCCCTGCAACTGGAGTTATGGACAGTTGGTAGCCACCATGTGAGTGCTGGGAACCAAACCCTGGTCCTCTGCAAGAACAACCAGTGCTCTTAACTGTGAGCCACCTCTGCAGGCACCTGGTATAATATATTTTAATAAATACATATAACTATATTTTAAAACAGGTCTATTGGTCAAACTTTGTTCTTCAGAATCATTTTGGGTAGCCACTAGCCTGTGATTATGATATGTTTGTAGTACAATCATATTTCATCTGTCATAAACTCACCAAACAGTGAGTTTGAGTAATATACTGACTCATTGTCAATCTGTTTAAGTATTTACTAATAACTAGCAATTATTCCATTTGTATTTTTAGTTTAAAGTCTTTAAGAAACAGCCTATAACAGTAAAATTTTAAAACATGCTAAGCAACAGAAGCTGAATAAGTTTTTAAAAACTGTATATTGAGGGCTGGAGAAATGGCTCAGCAGTTAAGAGCACTGACTGCTCTTGCAGAGGACCTGGGTTCAATTTCCAGCACCCACATGGTGGCTAAGAACCATCTTAGGCTGGGTGAGGTGGCACATGCCTTTAATCCCAGCACTGGGGAAGCAGAGGCAGGCAGATCTCTGTGAGTTCAAGGTCAGCCTGGTCTACGTAGTGAGCTCTAGGACAGCTGGGACGAAAGGGAGACCCTGTCTCAAAAAAAAAAAAAAAAAAAAAAAAACCCTGTATATTGATTGTATGATTCCATTCATATAAAATAACCAAAGGGGAAAATTTATAGACACAAAGTAGGTTGCTGGTTGCCTAAGACTGATGATAGGAACAGGAATCTGTAAGGACCACATGGGAACTTTCTAGTGTGATGAAAACTTATTGTTCCACAGTATACCGTTGTTATATTTTTGTAAAAGTTTTATGGTATGTAAGTTATACCTTTAAAAGGTGTCATTAAAATTCACTGAAGCCTATGGTTTCTAGTCTTCCCTATAATAAACTCTGGCATTGTCAACCCATCTCAATAGCTTGAACAGACTAAAGAGTGAACTAGTCTTCTTAGATCTGGCAGGGAATAGAGGTCACAGGGAAATTTGCCTTAGACATAAGACATATATCCATTAAAAGAAAGGGATGGAGAGCACTATAAAATATTTTATGCTACCAGTAATCTGAAGGAAATGGGAGGAGCTGTGTAGACATAGCTACACATAGTTACACATAGTTACACATAGTTACAGAAAGATCTGAGAATCTCAACTTAACAGAGCAGAAAGCCATAAGCAGAAACCCTGGAGGAACCATTTCCAGAGAATTAAGACAAAAGTTACCACTGAAAAATGCCTGGGGCCTCCTGATATAACTTTGTGAGTTAAAAACTCAATGTATCCCTCATTATGGGGTTCCCCCACATTCTTGTGAGTTTACCTCTTGGAACTCAACCAAATCCTCATAGTATATAATGTAGGGTGATCCCTTCATGCTTCTGGCAGGGAGAGGGCAAAAGGAACTATTTTGAAATCACCAGGGATTCTGTTCTTAACAAGGGCTACTGTCCAGAGGATCAGAAGCTCACCACCTGGGAGAGGGGAAGTTATTGAAAGCTAGCTTGCTCTAGTCCAGAGTCAAGTACATATCAAACGGAAAAACAGCTGTGAAGTTCATAACTCAAAGACACAGGCTCACTAAAAGACTGGAACCAAATTATAGGACACATAAGCACAAGGCATGCCTCCCCTCACACCTCACCCCTGGCACATTGATTTTGTGCTGTATGACATGTCTATCAGGAAAGGAATATATAAAATTATGCTAAAAGACAGAAGAACTGAGTATTCATTAACACCAGACACAGATATGCAGGGATGTTGGAATAACCAGACAGGGCTTTTAAAGCAACTAAGATTAAGATCCTAAGGGCTATAATGGATAAAATAGAAACCATGCAAGAAGAGATGTTGAGAGAGAGATGGAAATCCTGCAAAAAAATCAAAATGCAAGGCTAGCGGGCTGGAGAGATGGCCTAGTGGTTAAGAGCGTCGACCGCTCTTGCAGAGGACCCGGGTTCGATCCCCAGTACCCACATGGCAGCTGAGAACCGTCTGAAACTCCAATTCCAGGAGAACTCCAGTTCCAGGGGAATCCGATGCTCTCTTCTGACCTCCGTGGCATTGCACGACACGGGTGCACAAACCTGCATGCAGACAGTACATTCCTACACATACAGAAATAAATAAAAAATTAAAAAAAATGCAAGGCTAGCAATCAAAACACTAATAAAAATGAGAATGCTTTTGATGGGTTTACCAGATTACTGGACACAACCTAAGAAGGAACCTGTGGACCTGAGGCTACATCTGTAGACGCTTCCAGAACAGAGAAGTAGAAAGAAAATATATAAGAACTGAGGAATGACTAAAAAAGATGTGACTTATATATAATGGGAATGCCGAAGAAAGAGCAAACAAAAGAAATGCTTGGAGCTACAATAACCAAGAGTTTTCACAAATTAATATGAGACACAAAACTACAGATTCAACAATCTATGAAAACACCAATAGTAATGAATGCAAAACAATAAAATATACACTGAACAATTGTACCTAAGCATATCATAGTCAAATGGCTAAAAATAAAATATAAAGAAAAATTTTTATGAGAAAGGATACAGACTATACATACATACATTGCTAATATATAATTTCTCAGAAAATGTTACAAGCAAGAGAATAACAAAATACTTACTGCTGAGAAGAGGAAAACAAAAACAAAACAAAACAAAAATAACTGGTCCCAAACCTTGTCCTTGTTTTTAAAATGTCTCCTCAAATATAAAGAAAATGAAATGCATCTTAATACAAATCAATGTGATATTGTGAAAGCAAAGCTTAAAGGGAAATTTATAGTGTTGGTATAAATATTTAAAAAGACATAAGATCTGAAATCAGTCGCCTAAACTTTGATTTTAGGAAAATAAGAGAAAAGCCAATGAAATGCAAAGTAATCAGAAAAATAGGATTTTTTTAAAAGCCAAAAATCAACAAAACCAAAAGCTTGTTCTATGAAAATATAAATTCATACAAGCTAACTAGAAAAATGGAGAGAAAGCATATATTACTCATATCAGAAATAAAGGAAAACCTTTATCACCACAAGTTCCCAACATTAAAAAGATAATAAGGTTCAAGTCCCAGTACCCATACGGTGGCTAAGAGCTGTCTTTAAGCCAGGCGTGGTGTGCATGCCTTTAATCCCAGCACTCAGGAGGCAGAGGCAGGCAGATCTCTGTGAGTTCAAGGCCAGCCTGGTCTACAGAGTGAGTTCCAGGCCAGCTGAGGCTACAGGGAGACCCTCTCTCTCAAAAAAAAAAAAAAACCATAATAAATATTATAAACAACTTTATATCTAAAAATTCAATAATGTGGATGAAAAGGAGCAATTTGCTAAAAGACACCATCTAACAAAACTCACACAAGAAGAAATAGACACCCAGGTGTAATGTATACATGGCAGTGGGAAGCAGAGGCCTTGCAGTCATGAGTTTGAGGCCAGTCTGGGATTATGTAATGAGATTTTCAAAATTAAATGAACTACAAACAAATAACTTTAAAACAAAACCTTAAATTTCTCATTTAGTACTGTTTTGTTTAATGATATCCCTTAGACCAAAATGAACTACATTTCATACTACCGTATCCAATCAATAGATAACAAATCATTATTAAAATGAAAGGCTTCAATCTATTATAAATCACATGGCATTTTCATTAAATGTTTGTGAATTTTACATAATATAATCTGTTCGTATTAAGATCTCTTTCCTATATATACCCATACTACCCACTCAATTTCATGTACTCTACTTTTTTATGGCCTTTAGATTTAATTTGTGAACCCAAATGCTCTTTGCTTTGGATCCATCCACTGGAGCCTGGTTAACTCACCAATAGTAATCACACCCTTGAAGAAGACTGATTCTTCTCCATTCCAGCAGCCATCATGTGCCAATAGTTCCTTAGATAGGGTTAGGCTTCATAAGATGAAACCCATACCTGACATTGACATCTGGCCTAGGATCCTGTGGCTAGACAGGTCATGGACCATAGGTGAGAGCCCAGTACTATTAGTCTGATAAATAGATAGTGTTACAGCAACTCCTAGTGACATAGTTATACTCATAGTTAAGTGCTTCTCTCTGCTCTCACCAGAGAAGCTTCCTTATCCAGGGAGTGGTGATGAACAAAGAAACCCACAACTGGCCAGTATGCAAACAAATAACTTAAAAAAAATGCACTGGTTCACCAGACTCTGGTGTATTGCAACAAGAGCCAACAAGTATGCTTTTCAGACTTTTAAAAAGAATGAACATAGAGCTGGAGAGATGACTCAGTGGTTAAGAGTACTGGCTGCTCTTCCAGAGGAGCTGGGTTTAGTTCCCAGCATCCACATGGCAGCTAACAACCATCTGTAACTCTAGTTCCAGGGGACCAGATGGGACTGTACTCACATGTGTAGGTACCCACACACAGACACAAACACAGACACAGACATGCACCACACACACACACACACACACACACACGCACACACACACATTATGAGAAAAAGCGCCCCCCCCCAAAAAAAACCCAAACAACTTATGCACAGAGTTAAAGCTCTTTAAATCCAGAGGTTTTAAATGTAAGCAATTGAGTAACATAACTAGAAATTTAATGGAAGAACAGGTGATCGTGTCTCTTAGATGGCTGACAATCTTGCATTTTCTTAAAATTGAAGCTTCCATGAAAGAACCACATGAGCACTCATTACTTAGAAGCTGAAAAATGTTTACTTTGGTATATAGTATCATCATACTGAGTTTAAAGGTTTGACAGTATAGCCACCACGCCTTTAATCCTAGCACTCAGGGAGGCAGAGGCAGGCAGATCTTTGTGAGTTCAAGGCCAGCCTAGTCTACACAGTGAGTTCCAGAACAGCTGGAGCTACAGGGAGACCCTGTCTCGAAAAGACAAAAAAAATTTGGCAATATATTAAAAATAATTTTGTTTCTTGACACCAGATCAGGTCGCACAAATGTCATTTTTATATGATGTAATTAATTGCAAAATTTTCTTTAGTTTCTGTAATATAATTAATTACAGGCTGGTATTTTAATAAGTGCATTTCTGAAATGTAAACTAAGAACTAGATGCATCTTCATATTCTATTTGATTTTATACTCTACAGCAATTCACAGTATGTTCATAACCACGGGTAACAACTGTGGTTATGCATTGTGAGAACATGTGGGAGCGTCGTCCCTAGTGGTCCTCTGGATGATGTACTCAACTTCACCTAGGCTTCATTTCCAATGTGTGCAAATCTGCAGCCATGATTTTACCAGCACAAATATTTCCAGGCTCTTCTGGGATAACTATAGAAAAAAGTGCTGTATCCAGATGTGTACAAGTCCACAACCACTCAACAAATATTTAGTAAACATATTTAAGCCATAACCTTTGCCTGTAAATGCTTAAAACCCAAGTGAAAAGCCATCAACTATAGACATAAAATCAGTGCTAGGCTACAGCTAGCTCCTATCACCTTGAAGAGCTGATGGCTAAGAGTTCAGGAATTTAGTAAGCCTTTGTTAGACACTCCCATTACTAAGTGTTAAATTATGTAAATTCACAGCTCAGTTATATTAAAAACAAAAGGAAAACTCCCCAATCCATTGCTTCCCATTTATTATTTATTTATTTATTTATTTATTTATTTATTTATTTATTTGTTTATTCTTTTTGAGGCGGTTTCCCCATAGCTCCAGGTGTTCTGGAACTCACGATGTAGACCAGGCTGGCCTTGAACTCACAGAGATCCATCTGCGTCTGCCTCCCAAGTGCTAGGATTAAAGGTGTGTTCCACCATGCCCTGCACTTCCCGTTTATTTTACTTTAATTTACTGTTAACTTCTTGATGTTCTTATATTGCCAAAAGATCTAAATACTATATAATGCTGTGTAGTTCTCTATCTTTCTACCAACTCCTGCTCAAGGATGTCTCATTGGTAGTGTGAAATTAGCTATGATGGGAATAAAATAGTCCACGGAAATCTGAAAATGCTAGTAACCAATGACCCTCTTCCCACCTTGGCCTCAGATACACATTAAACATTTACTAGTGCACTGGCCCACAGGCGGCTAAGCGGCAATGCAGAGCAGTGTGTAATGCTGATGCAATAGTTGTCAGGCATGGTAGTGTAAGTCTTTGATTCCAGCATTTAGGATAGGATGCAGAGGCAGGGGAATCTTGTGAGTTCAAGGCTAGTCAGATCTATATGGTGAGACCCTGTCATTAAACAAAAGCCAACAAATGGGTAGGAACCCCTCACAGACATTCAGAAATGAAGTGTTATATAATAAATAGTTCTCTGCATATATAGAGATATTGTTGGGCATATTGTTACAGATTGAATTGTATTCTGCCACAGATAAGATGAAGTGATAATTTCCAGTTACCTGTAAATAAGATCTTGTGTGTTTTATTTAATGTCAACTTTGCTGGATTTTCCCTGATATGTGATCATAACATTTGTCTGAATGTTTCCATGGAGTGCTTTGGGGGTTCAAGTAAAATTTATACCAGTGGACTTAGAATAAAGCAAGTTGTCCTAAAAAAAATAGTTCTCTGCAAAGCCCAGAGAGATGAGTCATCCCATGTGAACCAGAATGATTGAGTGAATGAATGAATGAATAGCTAAATAAATTCAGCCATGATTTCATTAACAAGAAAAGTTGCAGCAGCCAAAACAAAACAGCTCATGTGCATTTAGAGAAATGAGATGTCTATTTCTTCCTTATTAAAGAATTTCTTTGTATTGTGGGTCAAGTTACCTGTTGTCAATGATAACATGATAAAGTTGAAATCAAACAGCTGGGAGACTGGAGAGATGGCTCAGTGCTTAAGAGCACTTGCTGTTCCTGTGGAGGGCCTAGGTTCCATTCCCAGCACCCACAGGTGGCTAACAATAATTCCAGTTTCAGGGGATCTGACTCCTTCTTCTGGCCTCTATGGGCACATGCAGGCAAAACACTCATACACATAAAAATATAATAAATGAAATATTTTTAAAAATTAAAAAAAAACTGCGACCTCATTAAACTCAAAAGCTTCTGTACATCAAAAGAAACAATCAAGGAAGTGAAGAGAAAACTCACAGAGTGGGAGGAAACCTTCACCACAGATACATCTGACAAAGCATTGATTTCCAGAATATATAAACTACTCAAAAAACAAAGAAAGAAAACAAATGACCCACTCAATAGATGGAGCAAAGAGCTGAACAGAGACTTCACAAGTGAGGAATTAGAGATGGCTGAGAAGCATCTTAAGAAGTGTTCATTGTCGCTAATAATTAAGGAAATGCAAATGAAAACCACTTTAAGATATCATCTTACTCCAATAAGACTGGCTAGGATCAAGAAAACAAATGATACCAAGTGTTGGAGAGGTTGTGGGGAAAGGGGAACACTCATCCACTGCTGGTGGGAATGTAAACTCGTACAGCCACAATGAAAATCAGTATGGAGAGCCCTTGGAAGACTTGGAATGAACTTGCCACCTGACCCAGCCATACCACTCCTGGGCATGTACCCACAAGACTCATCTTACCACAGAGATACATGCACAGCCATGTTTATTGCAGCTCTCTTCACCATAGCAAGGAGCTGGAACCAACCCAAATGCCCCTCAATTGTTGAGTGGATAGAATGTGGTACATCTACACAATGGAGTTCTATGCAGCAGTAAAGAAAGATGACATCATGAACTTTGCAGGTAAATAGCTGGAGCTAGAAGATATCATGCTGAGTAAAGTAACACAGTCCCAGATAATCAAACGACAAATGGTATCCCTCATCTGTGGATGCTAGCACCAGTTACCTAATTGTATGGCAAACTGAGCAACGTCAATGTGATCTGAAAACAACTGTGCTCTTATATTGTAGAATCCCTTAAAAAATAAGCAATTAAGGAAAAAAAACTTAGTTGGAACAACATTGACAGCTCCTAACTCATATCTCCTAGAACTTACCTCTTAAGAAACTCCAGAGTCTGAGTTTCGGACCCCCTATGCTGTGGTTTCAGCTCTTGAAGGCTCCAAGTCCCATTACATCCACTGCCCCCCCAGTTCTCTGCTATCCTGTTACCTTGAATTTCATCTACCCCTTTGATCATCTCTTTATTACCCACTTGGTCACAAGACTAGGCACTCGAGTTCATATCTCACCACCCTCCTTAGCGTGCATACATCTGGGACTGCTACTACATCTGTCAGCCAAACCTAGCCTCTGCTCACTAGAGCCCCAAGCCTCTATGCCCAACCCCTCCACACCACCTTTGACCTATTTCCTTAGTCATCCCCCTCAGTGACACTTCCAAACACCTCTATTTCTGCTGGATTACTGTCCTTCTGTACAATACACATGACTGAGACATCAAGGGGGTTTTCCAACATACCCACACTCTTCAAAACTATTTATGGTCATCCTTACTTTTCCGTTTGTTTCAGAGGGCAAGGCACCCAGTTCTTCATTGGAATCCTTTGCTCCATTCCTTCTTTCTTGTCTGCAATCTTGCTACTCTCTCTAATTTTCAAACTATAATGGCTGTATCTCTTTGTATTTGAGGATTTTTTTTTTCTTTGTGATAAGGTCTCATGAAGTTCAGATTGGCCTTGAACTTACCGTTTGGCTGAGACCATCCTCGGACTCCTTATCCTACTGTCTCCAGTTCCCGCATTGGAATTACAGTACAAGCTGCTATGCCCAGCTCTAAGTGATCTTTCTTTACCTACACTCTCCTCCTCATGAATATACTCCATCTTTTCTTTCCTTCTCAGTAATTTTTGGAAAGAAACTGTATTTATTGTCTATTTCTTTGACGTGATTTCCTCCCTCCACAGCTATCTACTGTAGCATCTCCTGCCCCCGTGGAAGCAGCCAGACCTGGGCAGTTAGCCCTGCTTGCCCAACTCATCTGGAAGCTCTGTTCTCTTTGATTCTGGAAAGTTAGGGCTTTTCTTGTGTCTTACTCTTAGTTCTTTTTCCATGTGATCCTTCATTTTGTGTCTGCCCTAGATAAGAGAATTTTCTAGAATTCTTTCATCAGCAACTTGCCACCTCACTTTCTATGCCCTTGTTGGTTGGTAGGCATCTTTCTCCCCGACACTGATACCATTTTACTGATGAAGTCCAAGTTTTCTTGAATCTTGGACTTAAGTATACTTGCTCACCTGCTGTACTGGGATATTTCATGGCCCCTCAGACTCAGCTGGCTATATTTAAACCAGCCCTAAATATATACCTACTGGAGTATATTGCATTTGGCTTGATGACGCCACTATCCATTGGGCCAGTGGGAAACATGGCCCCTTTACATAACTCTTTGCTCTTCCTCAGTTGCCTAGTGCACCCCCCACCATCAACCACCAACCTGTGTTACTACCTCATGGACATTCAGTGAGCCTGTCTTCTTAGCCCTCTTCTTCCTACTCCTCACATTCCTCCCACATGTCCTCCTGAAGACATCATCCAGCTATCTCACTACCTTCTTCATCTCTCTATCCCCCACATATAGTACTTCTGTGGTCTGGCGGCTGCACGCCCCTGACCTCATGACCCCACTGCCTTGTGCTTAGCTCCCTGTAACCCTGAGATTTTAGATGCCCATGTTGGGACTTTGTAATGTTTAGGGCTGAAATATCCTTCCTTTATCCCCTCCAAACTTCACAATCCTTTAAGGATCAGATAATACTGAATTCCGAGAATTATTCTGACCTTTCCCCAACCCTGGTAGGGGAACTCAGTAGCCCTTTCATACCTTCATATTTGTATTTATTGCATTTTAATTATGTTTGAGGGTGTGGCAGTTTGAATGAGAGTGTCCCCCCCCCATAGGCTTTGAGTATTCAGACATTTTGTCTCCAGTTGGTGGCACTGTTCTTGGAGGTCTTAGAATTAAGACACATAGGCTGTGCTTGAGGAAGTACATCATTGGGGGCAGGTTTAGTGAGTTTAACAAGCCTTGCAGTCTCCCGTCCTCTCTCTCTCTCTCTCTCTCTCTCTCTCTCTCTCTCTCTCTCTCTCTCTCTCCTTCCTGTGCTCATTGTGAGTGACCCTCAGCTTGCTGCTTCTGGCCACCATGCTCCCTGGAGCCGTCAATCATAAGCTCAAATAAACTCTTCCTTTTATAAGTTCCCTTGCTCATGGTGGTTTTATCACAGCAACAGAAAAGTGATTAATACAGAGGGTATGTCTTTGTGAGTAAAATTATTATTATAACCAACATTATGTTTCTGATTGTTGGGTAATTTGAATATAGATGATTCCCAAAAAAGTTGTAGAGCAAGACTCTGAATACTCCTTGCTTAGCAAATTCCTATTGATGAGTTATTATGTTTGAGACACTGTAGTTTGTTCTGGGAATTGAAGATGAACAAGACTAGGTCCCTGGTCATATGCTAATAACTGATCAAAGAAACAAAGCATTCCCATAAAGAGTGGTAAGTGCCGCGATGCAGATGTCAGAGCGCAGGGTGAGGGCTGGGGGCATCTTAGGCAGGATGGAGGGGCAGTCCTTTGGAAATATTCTTTGAGGAGATGTCACATAAGCTGAATGTTGAGGAACGGAACTGGTAACAGTTAAGCAGGCAAAAACATTTGAGTGGGTGTGAGGTAGGAAAATGGACACAGCAAAGACATGGCATTTGCAAATATGGATGTTGAGAAAGAAGACAATGAGTTCTAGGTAGGAGCAGTCTCAGGGAAAAGTAGGGAAAAGAGAAGCTAGGCAAGCCAGACACAAAAAGGCCTGAAATGGTGTGAGAGCTACGATTTTAACCTGAAATCTATAGGAACACACACACACACACACACACACACACACGCCACACACACACACACACACCACACACACATACCAGACATACACACACACACCACACACACACAGACACACACACATACACACACACGTGCACATACACAGCCATTCTATTGGATTTAATGCTTCCTTTTTATGTTTCACTCACAAATTATGTTTGAGTATATTCTAAATTTATGTAATAGTATTGTAGGAACTTAAATTCCTATTCTTTATAGTGTTCCATAGACTTAGTATGAAGGAGTCATAAACAGATTATCTAGAAGTTTTTATTTTCCAACCAACTCTTGCATTTGGTCTTTGCCCCAGTAAGCATTTTTTTTTCAATAGTCAAGAGTCTGCAAGATTAATTCTGGACTTCCTAATATTCACCTTATCTCTTCACATTTTGTGGGTGGTAATTACATCTCTGCTGATCATGGTGAAAGCCTGGAAGCGGTGAGATAAAAATATTCAGACAACCTCAGCAAAGAGGATCCTTGACGCGTCATTCTGCCCGAGCTTCTCAGCAGCTCCCTCTCGCAGACCACTCTTTCTAAATCCAGAAGCTGGAAAGGTTTCTCCCGTGATAACTGTAACTGTTTTGCTGGAAGGCCATGGCCAGTGGAAGGCCATCTAAGGAGCACAGCTAGGTCCTCCATTCTGAAAGGCAGAATGTTCCAGTTTCTGCAATTTCCTATAATGAGTCTTCAGATGAAATGGCACTTACACATAATTGGTCACATGTTAACCTAAGAGTCAGCACAATTCCCAAAAGGGCAGGAAAAGGAAACCCCTCAAAACTCAAAACACCCTCAACTTCAGAAGTGATTAGCATGCTGGTTATAATTTTATACAGAAATTTCAGAACTGGAATTATGTTTCAGGAAGATGAACACCTGCAATTAATTATGTGATGTACCATGATGGCCTGTTGTATCACATAAGCCAAACCTCTAACCTTTTCACAGCTTGGCAGTTTCCAACAGCTGAGCAAGTAACTGATCAACATTATTTTGTTCTTAGTTGGCCAACTCAGAGGCAGATTATTATAGTAGAAAGATGACAGTATTGTTCTATAGAGTTTCTGTGGAAGAGACAAAACTGGCTTTTGTGGGGCTGGAGAGATGGCCTAGCAGTTAAGAGCGCCACCTGCTCTTGCAGAGGACCCGGGTTCGATCGCCAGCACCCACGTGGCAGCTGAGAACCATCTTTAACTCCAGTTCCAGGGGAATCCAACACCCTCTTCTGACCTCCGCAGCATTGCATGACACGGGTGCACAGACCTACATGCAGACAGTACATTCATACAAATACAAAATAAATAATAAAAAAAAATTTTT